>CAJQZM010041111.1:0-26504 GCA_907164665.1 Colias nastes | reverse complement strand
TTTCAACCTTATCTATAAGTATTAAGGTTCAATTTTGATAGTAATTGGACTTATATAGGATCAATCACAAATCAATAGTGACAAGGTCCAGCCCAGTACGAATGGAGTTTAATTGTCGGGTCGGTATTATCATTAGTGCGCAGGCGCATCTGATGCTATCTCGATCTTAGATCACTGGTGATTTAATTGTGTTTTAGTCTGCATTTCGCCGCCAGCCGCATTTTCATGGAATAGGTTAAGGGCGGTATCTATGTGAAAATAAACAAGTTTATTAATACTTTTCCCAATGAATGTATTTCTAGTATGCGAATCACGATTTCCTTTTTGCAATCTTTAAGTAAAACTGAATGATTCCCTCCATTACCTACTTAAATTATCGCTTTTAAGGACCTTGACTGTGAAGACCTTATAAAAAATGTGATATTCAAATGCATTAGCAAATAGAGCATTCTAACACTTACCTAGATTTGATCAACAGTCTGTACCTGAATGCTTTTTTTCAGTATTAGTAATATCTCTTCAAACAAGAATTATCAAAATCGGTGCACTACTTCCGAACATTACTTCCAAATTTACTAAACTACACAGGGAAGCGAAACAGGGCCTTCGAAAGCCATCAGTTTTTATCGTACTATACATAAATACAGGGTTCACATGATGCAAGGTGTCGCGCCAGCTGCCTATTTACATACGAGCTTGCCTTGAATTTCGTTATCCAAATGTATGTAATTTATTGTCTTTTTTGCATAGAACAAATATTATATTATTTGTCTTTGGATAGCATAAGGTTTTAGGAATGTGACGTATGATGTTATATTGTTGTCTGATGTGAGGAGAGAGTGTAGGTTTAAAGTTATTGTGGGGTATAATAATGTTAAAAATCATAGTGATGAATTACTACCTAATACTTTTAAGTTCAATAATAGAACATATTTTTATAAAAGCAGCACTGTGTGACCATGACCACACTCAATAATTTGCGTTAAATAACAAATATAGGTACCGATGCGTATGATTGCATTAAATAACGATGTCAGTTGCAAATTGCATTCGTAAGTATTTCGTTGCATAATTTTTTACATAATATTCGATCCAGACCATAATTTACCTACCAAACTAGATATCGAATAGGTATATCTCGCAATACATCAAAAACTGAATCATTTTAGACAATTAACACAATACACTTACAGAATAAAACGTGTGAATAATACCACAAATGATGAAACTTCTCAAAGATCGACAGACCTCTCCCTCACCACCGAAGTCTATCCAAGTATCCAACCATCCAAAATAAACCATATAAATTATAACTATCCGACGTATATAATAATTTATTCACCGACCGACGAAGGTCGTACCTACATATGACGAGAAAAAAAACCTAGTCATAAATAAGCTGATATCAGATTGGGGTTTAACGTTTTAATAAATAACTCGGGACCCTGTGATTCTTTCCAAATTAATAGTAATACTGAATAAATCAATCGGAATGGAAATGTATCGGAATGATTTGCATTGCTGAGGAGCAATCAAGGGGAATGAACGGATTTGATACTTTATAATGAATTTAGTAACTGCCGGTTCTTCTCTGTAGAAACTGCTTTTCAAATAGGTGGTAAATATTGAATGTGTTTTGACGATTAAAAAGTACTTCTGAAAGAAGTTCTGGATTCGGTTGTATAATTTATGTGTTACATTTGTTAACTATCGAATAATTTGGAGATTTTTCTATATGAAGCCAATCTAAGTATATAGGTATGTACAACGTTTCTCGAGATCGAGCCATAGAATAAGAACCGTAGGTAGGTACGATTTAATTAATAAATAATAAATATTACTTATAGCATTTTCAATGTCCTTAATTACGAGGATGTAGTTTTAAAAAGCGACAACTTTTAATAAAAATCCTGTTTTCGTAACATACATAGGTAATTTGTTATTACGATTTGTTATTCATCTGTCATTTTAATTAACGTCCTTGAGTATACTCAAGTAAATAAAAAACAAACAAATTGCAAATTTATTATATATACATATAATTTTAAATAGATTAAATACTGGTTGTGTTTAAGGAAAATGCTTCACATTAAATAACACTCTTCACATAATAACACTACAATTTGATCTAAATGTATTAATTTTAAAGTGACAAGAGCATCAAACTACACAATTAATGTATAATCTTGATACTTTATTGAAATTATGTAATGGAGATTGAATGAAGAAAAATATCTAATATTACCTATGAATCTTAATAGTAATAGATAGATACTTGTATTGAATCGGGAATTTGGTTAAAAATATAACTTGTTAGTCAGTTTTTATATAATACGTTTAACAGTGTAAAATTTTTCAAAATAACGCAAAAGCAAAAATTTTCTTATCTAAATATCTTTTGAAGTACTCAATTACTAATACATTTATATTTTTCATTTGAATGGTATGACATATAGATATAATATGCGCAAGCGCACGATATTGAGTATTTTACAAGTTGGACAGATGGCGCCATCTGTTGTGAAGCGTCGTAAACAAATTATTTGTGATGAATGAAACGAGTGTAACTTTATTACTAACGTTATCAGTGTATTATTGTTTTTTTATAGTTTGTTAGATTATTTATATTGCAATATTTACATATACATATACATGAATATTTACATATCACAAAGTTTTAGAATGAGAACTGTTATTTAGTAAGTAATTAAATTTAAATTTTAAGTCAGATTATATCTTTATTATGACTAAGAAAAAAAATGTTGTGTGATTTTATGAAACCACGGTAAAAGTGAAACTTAGGCACAAAATTATCGTATTTGTACGATAATTATCGTACGGTTCGACCGTCACGCGACATGCGCTACACAGACCAAAAAGTTTGAGACGATGTAATAAAAGTTTCACTTTAAAACCTAAATTTATATATTCGTTTTCTGAAATTTTGCAGGTACCTATTATGTCACCAATCGTCAACTTTCAACAGAAAGTGACAACCATACAATTCCATAAACATAACACCACAATAACACCTTGATGGATAGACCCGATTCCGTCAAATTATCATCTACATATTGGCGATAGTCCCGTTTATTCGCAACTTCCATGCATACAAAATCAAACATTTCATACAATATTTCGACGTCAGTTCGACATTTACAAAACATAGCCGATACGAGCCAATTTCGGTGCGATTCTAAACAGAGGTTACCGTACAATATGTAGTTGTCAACTCTTGATAGAACCTGTCTTTCAAACTATCAACTCTTTACACACATCACTATATACTATACCACAATTTCATACGTAATTTACAACCCTACAGCCTTGGAATAAAGTTGACAATCGTGTGAAATGGAATCAGGACTTACGCTGTTATAACGGAGAACGCAAATGTAAACATGTAGTTACGTTATGAATGTTAACATCGACGTGTGATATAATCCATTGCGTTACCAGTTCATGTAGCTCTTAGAGAGGGTTGTTAAAACCGGTAATGTATATCGTTTTAGAATTAGTTTCGTATTAAGAGGCCGTATCGATTTTAAGAGTGATTTTGACTTGTTTCTTTAATTCTTTAGGAGCTCGTTTAAAAAAACTAACTACTATGTTATATGAAAGTAATGGTATAATTTAAAATTCTCTAGAATATTCGATTATATAGATCTGCCGTAACAACGTTTGCGCTCCCGTATATAATCTAAAATTCTAGAGAACTTTAAATTATTCCATTTCTTTCATAAAACATATAATATGTATTTTTTTTATTGCAAATTTTTAAGCATTAACCTATCATTTAGTGTGTATTTTTTATTTTTTTTTAACTCTGTTGTAAGAACTAGAAATTCGACGCCATATACGCATAAAATTTCATCAAAGTAAGGCTATTTTAACTTAGATGTTCTTTGAATTTTTCAATAAAAGTACATAAATTGCCTCGAACATATTTTAGGATGTCTCAGTGTCTTTATTGTAGTATATTTTATAAGAAAACTTCTTCTATTAAATTCCGTGTAAAATACAAAGACACGAACGTCCCGCATGGAAAAAATTGAAACACGCCTTAGGTTATTGGCTATTAAACAAACTGGACAATGAATATCAATAAATTGTCTCGAACGTATTTTAGATATTGAATGAATCTTTAATTTAAGATATCATCACACATTGTTACTAATTTAGTTTTGTTAAACGAGCGTCTAAAGAATTACAGAAACAAGTAAAAATCACTCTAAAATCGATAAGGACTCTTAAGAAAGGAATATGAACGATGCAGTTTGACGTCTTGGGAGAAGCTAGGTGTTGAAATGATCGCGGTAGGATAGATCAATGATATGTCAAAATCGTGTTATACTTGGGGGATTTCAGATATCCAGACAGTGATAGATTCAACCTGTACGGATACACGACTGCGGCAAATATTGTATCAATTCCAATAATGTTACACATATTGCTTACACTTTGTAGGATTTGAATTTGTAATTTCTTTAGGTTTTTGCAAGATTGGTCTGGAAATAAATTCTGAGGTTTCAAATTCAGTTAAAAAAGCATTATTTAGAAGTTATATTTCATATTTTCCTTCTGTAAATTTCCAAACAAATGAATTTTTATTTATTTATTCCAATTTTATAATTCTTAACTTCCCTATGCTCTGCAAGAACGGGCTACACAAATATTATGTACACAGAAAATTGTGCAAATTGTTCTAATTTTAATCTATTCCAAATTAAATGTATCAATGCTCCAAACATCACAGGTGCGAAAGATACAGTTAGTCCGGATCATTGCAAAACTTCGTATTCAGTCACGTATTTACACCAAACGCCTAGCAATAAATTCCCGCTGTTAATATTTTCCATTGTCAGCTATAGATCTAAATTGAACTTCAATTTAATTAACAATAAATCATATCGATGAGATAGACAAAGGAGTGAATTAAAGTTGTCCAATAAATATTGTTATCTCTCATAGAGGCTTATCTTGCGACCCATCGTATGATAGGTGTGCCCACTATGTTCTGTAATTATCATCCCTTGTGTAATTTTAACATGGTTTGGAGCTGTTTTGGGTATGTCTAAAAAGGTAGTGTTTTCAGGGTAAAGTTAAAGAGGTTTTTAAATATAATAGGTATGTGTATTAATTATTTCATAATTATAGCAAGTTGCACCAACAAGATTTTAATTTGTGGTCGCAAATATCGATATGTGAAAGGTTGAGTATTGGATACCTACCTAATATTTGTTTCTGAATAAGTAGGTAGCTTTTTAAAAAAAATCTTGCTAACTTATTTGTTGACATTTTAAACATCATCTCAGTATTTGTTTTGCACTGTTTTATCATATGTAAATACATATTTATTTACTTATATTAACAAGTAGATTTTAGTAATAGTCCGCTCTTGTTATTCCAAAGTTTTTACTTGAATCAGCAACGTTGTATTTCTTCTTCTTCTCTTTAGCCTTTATTACCTATTACTTTTTCATTTACATTGGAAATTATTACATATTAAATACAATAATAAACAAATTATGAAATGCAATTGATCTCTCATTGTCTCCGAAGTGAGATCGGGCGACACTCCTACCTGAATAACCCAATAATTGTGTACATAAATCATTTGAACGACTTCTGATAATTCTCCCTTTTAACTAAATGTGTGGGACACGGTAGGAGAAATACGATCAGACATTATTTTAGTCTTAACATATACCAAAACATTCTTTAAAACTACTAATGTAAGTTTTAATAAATACGTAATGTATCTAGTCATATTAGTTGTTTGAAGTGTCATTAGAATTAGATATGAAAGGGTTTTGATATTGGGACATAGAAAATTTCATGAGTTAACATTAAATTCGTTTTGAAAATCATATTCATAATGGTCTGTTTATTCAATTACGAAACACTGATATTTAGCACAATATGTTAGAGTTTGATTAGCACGTCTGGTTTTCTTGTGGTCTTTATTTATTATTGTAATCAAAATGATTTAAAATTATCATCATTTATTACTATAATAGTTGTTACATAATAATTAATAATCAATGTTTATTGTTTTGGTACAGTGCATGATATAAGTAAAGATATTCCGTGCCAAAAAGCGTAAATTATGACACAATCACTGCATCGAATAAATCTCTTAACTAGGAAAATAATTATACGGACTCATTTCCCGCCAAAACCTCATTGCTTGTGCCTTAATTTCCCCACCAAGGGTTTGCCCGTGATAACGTGATACGTGCAAATCGTTACTTTTCAACCTTTTGTTAGCAAAGACGATAATACACATAATATATGTGCTTTGTTTCCTTGCGTTTGTCACATTTTATTTTCATCTCAAAGGATACCTTTAAATCTAATTTATAATCTTTTACTGCCCCTTTATGCTGTTGTCTTTTTGAAAATTGTATTTGTTTGATGCCCGAGGGTTGTTACTCAAAGATAAGGTATCGTAATTTACTTTAATTTTATTAAGGGATTTTAATTATTTTGTAGAACGACAGAAGCTAATGCGGTACCCATGGATTAGATATTTTAATATTTATTATAGGTAGTATATTAAAGTAACTTCTGTTTCATTTGTGGTTACCTAGTTCTTGTATATGTAGTGAAAATGTACGAGTCATTTTCTATTAGTGCCCCAGTTTAAATTGAACTGATTGATTGATAATAACAAAACTGGAAGCCAAGACTTAAATTTTTACAGCATAGGTACAGTGCAACAATGCAACATAAATCAAACGAGATACCTGAAAGAATTTTCATCAATGCCTCCAATATCCAAATGGCTAGTTTACACCTCACAAAATTACTCAAAGAAAACCGCAAAACACACCTTCGTACGAGATCATAAATTTTGACAAACGGCCATGTAAATAAAATACACACAGCGCTTCATTTTTACCGACCGCCTAATAGATTCCCCTAAGTGCTCTGCGAACAATTTCATAAATAAAAAAAGTAATGTCCCATTCATTAGTCCCGTACGAGCGGTGTCACGTGATGATTTAAGGGATCCCGTGGTAATGGCACGATAAATAACACTGCAGGCCACTCTAAGTACACGAAAATGGCGCTTAAGCGACTAGCGCCACCTAGTTGCGCGGTGGGTACTAAGTAAATCATTATCCGTGATGTATGCTTGTTTGTCGAAAAGTATTGTTGTAATTAATATCTAGTTATTTTGAAGTGAAAACTTCTTTAGCGGCGTTGAGCACTTTTTCTGTAATGGGTATAAAATCTTAAACTCGCGTCAGGACACGTGACCCGATCGAAAAAGCGTAAGACGGATGGAGAGAACTCAACGTTAATAATCAAGTTTTCACTTCTGCCGGCACTCCCGGAGTGCAACCCGTCTTTTTTTTTTAAAAAAAAAATGGCTTCGTTTTAAAAATGTTAGAGTTGTACTAGGATAAAAGAACAGTCCGTGAAGTTTTTAACACTCAATTTTATTTTTTGTGCATACATTAAGTTGTTTATGTGTTGCTGATAATGCATGTACCTACTAAATAACAATTGTCTCGAAAATTTTACCTAGTATTTCGTCAATAATATCTAAATACACATTCGAATATCAATCAAAAATCGATTAAGTTCAGCCGATCAACACTAGATGGCGGTAATATGGTCTATGAACATAATGTTATTGTTCGCGGATAGATGTCACTGTTATGGTCATTGACCATATCAACTTTCATTGTAGTTCATGATCTATCCAATAGGTGGCGTTACATATCCTGATATATTATTTACTTTAATTCACTTTAATAATTTAGTAATGATAATAGAAATTTAATAAATAAAAATATATATATCTATATAAATATATCTTTATAAATTATACATAATGTTTTCCTAACTACTCTTACTATAGAGTCATTAATTTAATTTTTAAAGATTTGTAGATAGGACCTATCCCACAAGAACATTAATGTTTTTCTTTTTAAATTAATTATTTATTTAATTATAAAAGTTTGTAAATGTCCAAACGATCAACACAGGAACAGAAGAGAAACAATTGATATTTATTTACTATTCTTCTTTTTCAACGTCTATAGAAGAGAAGTCTACATAATATGTCTGAACATTTGTACTGGCATAGAAGAGAAACAATCGTATATAATTATTTTCTATTCTTCTTTTTCAACATCCATAGTCTCTTGCATTCTACCTGCTATGACCACCAGAGTACCATATTGCATGTTTCCATACCACACTCACCAATCTTCCAACAATATGACCAACAGATCTTCATGCACGTTTCCATACCATAATCGCCAAGTTCATTACGCACCAAACGATAATTAACGATTATCCCGTAACGTGAGATGTGAGACAACGATAAAAGAGCCACGGTTCCGTAACGATAACGATAGATAGGTAGCCGCTACGGAAACCGCTTCCTCTGTAAATCACGAAGAATATCGTCGGTCATCAATTATAAATATCAATTATGCTGAACAACTTAAAAATATTAAGGGATGTAAGCGTTTTTCATTTTTTTGGTGCTATTTGGTTGAAATTGGAATGAAAAGCTGGATACCTAACTATAGTTTTAAGTCAGTGACTATTCTCAATTCTGTTTTAAATTGTTAGGTACATACATATTGGTCCATGGTACATACGTAGATTAGAATTTGCCTGTAAATTTTATTGTTTTATTTCTGACTAAATTGTCTTACTTAAAACAGCAAAAGTTGTGGAAACTGAAGGGAGCAAAAATTGACTGAAATCTATTTTCTTTTAGCTTAAACGTGACGAGACGCGTCTATACATTTTACAATTTTTATATTAGATTTTAGAAGTAGATATGAATATGCAAAGGATTATAACCATCAATGTTTAATACTTTACACGTTCCATCACAAACAATACGCTATTAAGGGACCCTTTACCTCAGCGTACATTAACTGTATTCACGTATAAATCACACGATATTTCAAATAACACGTAAACATAATAAATAATAACAATATTTGCGAACACTCAACCCGCGTATCGCCCGCGTCTCAAAGTTGCCCAAATTTTAATAATAATATATCTTCGTAATTTATTTGGCCGCCGCGGCCGGCAAGGCGACAACGTTTTCAAATTGCAGATCGACGTAATGTTATAGAACTTGAATGTAATAATTCAGCGTTTAATTTGATGTCAATACTAATTTATTTGTATGATTCGTCAATTTATGGGGCTCGGGCGGTAATTAATTGTGAATAACATAGTCGAATTTCTGTTTTACACGTCAATGTATGAGTTATGTATTGAATGGGAATAATACGATTATTGTGAATTGATTATAATTTTAGTAACGTAAGCTCTAACACTGACTCATTGAAGCTATTTTTTATAATGAGAAACCTTCCATTGATCTTGACATTTTTATAGTGGGTATGTACTTTTATAGGTACCCATATGTTACAAAATTAAGCGATAAGACTTTTCGCAAATAATTTAAATACATTGCAAATATCAATGAACCTAACAGAACACTATATTCCTAACAAATTAAGGCCGAGTTTATCTAAACACATTAAAGCTACACAAACATAAGCAGTAAAGCAGAAAGTACCATTTTATAAATCATCGTAAGCCGATACCCAATTCAGAGAATTCACACAAATTTAACCGGGGAAATGACATTAGGGCATAAAAGTCCCAAACGTCGATCTAACCGGGCGGCTGCCAAAGATTTGACGCCAATGGTAGCGAATCGTAAATTACCATTATCTGCAGACGCACGGTGCTACTATTTATTATTTATGGGTCGGATTGACTCGCCTCGGGGCCGATACGAGGGCGTTTTTCCCCAAAGCGCGGTCAGGGTTGAATTTTCGAGGTATGATTTGCTAATGCTCGAGTTTTGAAGTTTTAATCTGATTTAATTGGGTTGTTATATTATTGGATTTTGTGGAGAGATAAATAGATGACTGATAAAAGTGGCAACTAATCTGTGCTAATATTATAAAGCTGGAGAGTTTATTTGTTTGTTCGAACGCGGTAATCTGATGAACTATTTGTACGGATTTAAAATCATTTTTGTGTTGGATATTTAGTAGGCAGTAGAAGCGACCAATAAGAGCGAAGATGAATGAAAAAGGCGAGATAAATATATAGTTTCGGAAGCTTCTGTTGAACTTGAGTGCGCTGCTAAACAGTTATGAATCTACTATTAGTTTGTAAATCCTAAAATGAATGCGAATGAAACCGCGTAGCACAGCTATTCGTGCATAGTAATTCCTATAAAGAATGATATTAAACCATACAGTATGAATGACAATTGTACTCACCCTGAAAGAAAATCCACCAGCGCAATGGTCAATCAGACATACTTTCCAAAGAACATAACACACAAGACTAATCTGATGTAAGCACCAAGTACATACACAAAAGCAGGAAGAAATAATTAAATCCGAACGAGCTTTCCCTACAAATTTCCACTCGACGAAGAACTAGTGACATAACGATATACGACATCGCCATCTTTCGAAAACTGCTAATTAATAAAACTTGAGTCATAAATAAAGTTAGGGGTAGTGGGGGTGGGGGGTGGCCGTTAGCAAAAACTGTTAGGATCATAAAGCTGTCAACGGATGAGGCACTGCCTTTGTTGCTGTTTCGTCGAGGCGGACCGATAAATCTAATGCGAGAACAATTTGGGGCGGCAGTTCTTTTGAGTTTATATAATTATTGGATTCGAGTAATTATGGCCTTTGGTAGGTGAGAGATCTCTAATGAAATATGTACGGTAAAAAAAGACGTGTATCTTCGAATCCGTCACTGTAGTTATCCTGAGTAAGTACGTTGTAGATTTTTTTAATCAAAGATATTATGAATTCTTGCTTTGACTTTTAAAACTGTGTTTCTCTCTCTCATACTGTTTTATTTGATAGCTAAGCGTGAAAAAGAACATATTTTCAGTAAATCTTAAATGATTTTATATACCTATATAAAATCATTCCTATCATAATACCTATTATTACTCACATATTTTTAGGGTAACGAATAAAATACTTATACACCCGGTATGTATGAGGGAGTAGTTATCGTTTAAAGTGTAATGTATGTGTTAACATTTATTTATTTTCTTTACTCACCCTTACTTTCTATTCATCCCGTGGCTCCACTCGCCTATAAACCAGATGAAAAGCAGCCAATATGTTTACAAATTCAATTTGCCTCAAAAAGACATTCATTCTTCAATTTTCACATTTCAAGATAGGTTGAGTGAGTAAATTGACATCACTATTAATAAATAAACAACGAAAGAAACTTTCGGACCTGTATAAAAACATCAACGATCTATAAATCGTTCGTCGGTCAGCGCCATCTATCTTGCGCCAGGGAAAGCGCCGTAATGTGGCGTGATGACTGACAGATGGCGCTCGCGCAGGAAACACTTATAGAGATATTTGCTTACTTTACGATATAAATTATACAAAACATGTGTAATTGAAAAGATTTGATTGAGTGATTAGGGATTTTATTCGGTTGTGTGTGGATGTGAGTTTGGAAATTTTTGGATGAATATTTTTAAAGGTGAGATCATCTTGTGAATGTATACTTAATTATTTTAATTTTTATTAATATAAAATGTGTGTAAATATTTATATCATCTGACTCTGTAAGTAGGTATATAACTATATAGGTAGGTACCTATTACTTATAAGTTTGAATCAAATAAGTTTTATCTATTACAAAATTTTACATATGAAATTAAATTCCTCGTTACGAGGTAGGTAATTGAGTAAAATCACATTACGGGAAAAATAATATCTATACACAAATACGCTAATACTTTTGTTACAATTATTGATCTGCATGTTCTTTTCAAGTGTACCTACACAGGAATAATTTTTTTTTCAAAGAAACTACCCTCATATTCCATATAATGAAATCATAAAATATCACCAACTAATAATCTCTCCTTCATACATTTCTCTCTAAAACACATTAAAGGGTTTTTAATAATTACAATAAGTCCTGAGTGAGTGATGAGTGTGAGGGACTCCCTTGCGGCCACTCCGTCCGAACCTCTACACTCTAGAGACTATGATGGACAGGTGGAGTTAAACATTTGCTTTAAAATCTGCTGGATTTAGAACAAGACTTTGCTATCGACACACTAGCAAAATAAATATGTTAATTGTATATTTAAGTTCTTTTTTGTGTTTTTAAATGAAGGTTTAAGTTTTTATAAAAGCGTATTTGAAGAGAAACGTATAAAAAAGGAATTAATTTAAACTTTATAAATAAAAAACAACTTAGTGAAAGCTAGCTGCACATCCTAATTATAACAGTACCAAATTACATATTTTTATTTGAATTTCTATCAATTTTTTCTACCCAATAAAAGTGATAAAATATTCCCTACCTTTGAAGTGTCGTATCGTCTGTATGGCGTTCAACATCCCTTACAAAACTTAAAGCATTGAAGGGTCGGATCCGTAACACATCGGTACAAAACTCGTCTGTCCGTCCGAACTCCGGCCGATATATCAACATTAGCCATGTTCCCGTCCGAGCGAACGGATATAGAGATCCTGGATGGTGCTGTGAGGTATTAATTAATAAGCAATTTTTAAAAGGTGCTGTTAATTTTCCCTTTCTTATCGATATTCAAGATTTACTAATTATCTATTTGAATATAAAAAAAAAATAACTCTTATAGCTGACTTGAGTGGAATAGGTTTTTAAAGATATTTTGAATTATTAGCCAGTAGGAAATTATCACAAGTGTAACTTCTGCCTTTTAATAAAATATATAGGTTCATATAAAGGCACATATATCTGACTATTTCCTCTACTGCAAATTAAATTTATATTTATAACACACTCTCGGTTGCTATTACAAGCAATTATACCTTAAACACGGGATGTCCCATGTATTTGATAATTTATGTCACATCCAGATCTCTACAGCCCAGCCGTCCACGCCCTGGGGACGTCAAAAATGAAGATTTAGTCCCTCGCCACGTCATACGTTACTGCTAATGAAAACACGGCATAGTCCGTGATGAAGTGGACGGGTCGCGGTCCTGTCTTATACTTTACTGTCCCATCCATTTTAGATAAGTCTGGTCCTTGGTGACGTCACGCTTTTTTAGGATTTAAAGGGGTGGTTCTTGTATGGGACGAGAGGTGGTTCTTGTATAAACTGACAAAGCTCACTTTATTACAGCTAGTTGAATGTATGATGCAAATCAAACTCAACTGAGTTTGATTTTAAAAATCTGAAGGAAAGATAATTTACGTGTCAATATTAAAAATTGTAAAAATACAATTCATGAAATACTTTTTAAATTATCGAATTTATGCAAAAATAATCATATTAGAGAATCTGATTAGAATTACGTTCACCTCTCCTAAATTGATTTTTTTTTCAGTAAATACGAAGACACAACAAATTTATCAAAATTATTATCAAATTTAAAACAAAATTGATCACTATAAGTTCGTCTGGCCAGGCGCTAAAGCAACAAACATACGACATTTTAATCTATATTCTACAAAGTCGACCCAAGATAATATCGGCTGTATAAATCAAGATGCGGTCGCATGGTAAGTGATCAATACGTAGTATGATGTAGTGATCGTGGTAATATTTCAGTCTGCTAACTTGCCCCCTCGAAATTATCGGAGTTTAGCTATTATAATAAAGTCAGCTGGAGAATACTCTGGTTGAAAATAATTTAAAAAAATACTGGCATTATTTTTGCATTTCATGTTACGACAGATGTTTTGACTTTCTGGGCATTCATTTATTATGCTATGCATATTTTACAACAAATATGGGTTTGTTTGTTAGTCATCTTATTATATACAAGCTTTGCTTAATTTGATATACTTAAGGTAGTATTGCCTAATGCGCAAATGTCAAAGAATATATCATATTTATTTATTTCAATACACAATATGATATGATTTGACCCTGACCAAATCAAAATTTAGTGAATAGATGATCTATATATCTATATCTATAGGCGCGCCAAGAGGCTCATAAACGACGATGAGCTAGTAGGCAAAAAACTCCAGAGCCTCGCTCATCGCCGCAGAGTGGCAAGTTTATCGGTTTTCTACCGGATACACTTTGGTGAGTGCGCTGCGGAATTGCACGACCTAATTCCGCCATCCCCGTTTTTCCATCGTTCGTCGAGGCGCACAGATTCTAGGCATCGCCACATGGTTGACGTTCCATGTACCCGGACAAAGCGGTTCGGATCGTCATTCTTTATTCGAACCGCTAGGGACTGGAACATGCTTCCTGAATCTGTGTTCCCCGATGAGTACAATATGGAGGTCTTCAAGAGGAGAGTGAACAGGTACATTCTAGGGCAGCGCGCTCCATCTTAGGCCACATCTCAGCTTACCATCAGGCGAGATCGTGGCCAAGCGCTCCCCTATTGTACTGTAAAAAAAAAAAAAAAAAAATCTATGAAAATAGAATTAGAAATGAGGAAAAAAATTGTCAAGGTAAAATACCTTACTAACATCAAATAAATATGTGTTGGTGTATTCAGACATTTATCTTTCTCGAGTTGAGTGTTTCTTTTTTTTTGAGTTTGAGTTTAATCGCTTTACCAGGCAAACGAGTAGGCGGATCACCTGATGAAAATATGAAATTGGCTTTGCTCCTCAGAAGGCTAATACGACTCTTACAGCAATATCACTTATTTCTAAATATTTCTTTCAAGTAGAGTTACTTCCACATCACACTCGAAGTAGCCAATCTTGAGCGCAAATAATTTATATCGGCGCATCACGAGAGGGTTAGTCTTATGTGGGTTACGTTACTTCATATATCCCTCACGTCCAGTAAAACGAGAGGTATCGCCTTCGCAAACGAATATTCTAGAATGTAATTAAACTTTCTAGTCTTTGGATAGAGCTATAAGGGCAGTTTTGAATATAATATTCAGTGGATGTAACGTTTGGTAAATCATCATACGTAGTATAAATACATTTTTATACAAATTCAAATACATTTATAAAAATTATGAAGCCAAAGAGTTTGAGTTTCCGTTAAATGCGTTTACCTATTTCAGGAACTGTTTGAATGAAAGCCTTTTACTGTAAAAAATTGCAGCAAGCTCACGTGAGGAAATTCGCCACTTATTGACGCTTACACAGCTGCGGACACGACTGGTAAAATAATATAATACTTTGATTGCTATTGACATGTTTGAATGTTTGAACCATTAAATTTCTATAAATACATAGATGGAACATATTAAAAAAAGAATATTGCTTTCTCAGTTTTTTTTAATCTCTTTTAAGTCGCCTCGGTACCATTTCAAGATCCTTTGACCGATTTCTTTTTCTTAAAATAATATAATGAAAAAAGTACTTTCCTAATCTAATGTTATTTTACAGCCACGTTTGCATCAAAACAAACCGCTTCATTCACAAACAAACTTTTAAATTGAATCCAAAATGGCCACGCAAGAGTATTTTTACTTATCTCCTTCATAAACAGGGCTCAAACCCTTTCGCTATAAATCTGGTGACCCCCCCTCCAACTCCCCCCTCCCGAGGTGGTTTGAATGGAGATTGAGCCAATTAAAGTAATCGCCGTAACAGTCGGCATTGCCTTGGATTAGTTTTGCGGCGAACAGGAGAGTGGAGCTGTGTTGTTTACAAAATATTTTTACGTGGTAGGTAGTTTTATATTCAAAGAAATAGTTAAAAGAAATTAACACGGATGTTAGTTATGTTTGGTTCATGATGAATAATTAAGTATGTCTGGTTAAAAATATTGGAAATAAAAGTTAGTCTCACATAATCAGGTCATTAAAAGTCATTTGTATGAAAAAAAAAAATTAAATTATGAAAAATAATTCAGTAATAAATAATTATATCACTTTGCAACATATTGATTGCAAGATGCATATACTTAATATATGATTATAGTATTGCTTAAAATTAAACATAAAGGTATACAAATCGGGAAAATTTACTTCTTCGTGACAATTTTGTTCGTATAACTTTTGTTCCTTCAGCAATTTTTTCAAAACAATCCGCTCCACGCCACTCCTGTTCCAAGGATTAGTATCATACAATACAAGCAACGAGTGAATCCTTTTATTTATTGCTATTTATTGTTATTGCATTCGCTCTGCTCATTTCTCTCTTCTAATAACATTGTCTTGTAAATTTTACTTAGCTTTTTAAATATTATTTGGCTAATTAGAATAATTCTTTGCTTTTTTAATTAAATACAGATGTATGAGGGTAGTGTTTACTCAACTTGAGTTTACATTTATTATTTGAGTATAATATTTTACAAAGATGTATAGTGCTTATTTGATTACGTTATTAATATTATTCAGCAGATAATATTTTTAATAAATAGAATTATTGTCACCACCACCATTTTTTTCACACCATCAAATTGAAATTACCAAATCTTACTAATCAAAAACGTGGTTTATCAACTAGGAAGATATTTAACAATCTTCATAAACATCTAGGACTTCCCAGAGCTGTCGACTAAGACAAATCATACATATTGCGCGAATATATACACATCAATCATGAATCAACCCCGTTCCATGTCACGTCCATCAAGTTAGACCATCATGCATGCTTGACAGTGACGTGCATGACCGTTTGAGATCTTTATCAAGTATGACTAATTGTTACATAAATTCCCGCTGTAATAGAGATAACATTTTGCAATTATTAAGACACTTTTTTGTTCTTTAGATATCCAGCCGATTAAAAATACACTATCTACAAGAAAATAGTTTTTATTCTAATCTAGCTTTTCACAGCAGCTTTATCCGCGTTGTCTAAAACTTAAAAAAATATATTTAAACTTAATCGAGATCCACGCTGCAGTTCATTGGTGAAAACAGATTGAAAATCGGTGCAGTAGTTCATCAAAATTGGACTCCATCAGGAATCCCACTTCCTCATAATTAATCTCCTTTCTCAAGAGCCCAGTTACCTACAAACCGTTTAGACGTAATCAAAGGATAATTCGCGCCAAAAACCAACAACCATAACTTATAATTCTTGCATTACGCTAAGCCGTATCACACCAGCGTGACTCAATACATTATAGCGCTCGGGAAATGTGGCATATTATAATTTCAACATAATAATGGCTATATTTTACGAGGACATAAACACTAGATCATCTGATGTACGCATTACGGTGGCTGTTAATTTATAATAGCTGTTTCGACGGTATTTATGCGAAGAAATTGTTGGCTTATTGGCTTTTTAGGTGGTGAATTAAGCGACATTTTAATGCAGTTCTTAAGTTTTAATTTTTGTAAAATAACAATGTTTTATTTTGCTCCCATCTTGTTAGTACCTACTAACAAAACATGTAAGTTTTTAACAGAATTTTATTCTTTCATCAATTCCTCATTAGTCTTTCATCAAACCGTTAGAGCAAGCGGGAGATGAGGAAAGAGAAGGGAAAGGAGCCAGACAAGGTTATTTTTTGGTTAGTTACTACCAGGAATCTTCAATTCTTCGAACACAGGACCATTTAAATATACGCGCACGTGTATCTCCAGGAAGGAAAACTCCCAGTTAACCATCAAGTATTAATCTCTTTACCCATGACATTACTCTACCATTGAGGCAGGTTGTAACATTCAACCCAGCAGATGAACTCTCGGTCACGACCACGTTGACATTTATCACTTCTGACCTTTTGTTCGTGTAATCATTAAATAATAAACATTCGTACCATCTTGCATCCGAGTATGGAAATTGTTGATTTCGTTCTTCATCTGTTTATTTAATATTGACAACCCAATATGGTTATTCTTTATTTGGATTATTGAAAGTGTGTTTTATTTAACAATTATGGTGTGATTACAACATCGTATGTGAAATTATTACATTATGTATTATGTCATTGATACTAATAGTTCGCCCGCGGTTTCGCTTGCGTTAAAGACATAGGTGTTCTTTTGAATTGACATACTAAGGGGAAAGCTTTTTGTACTACAAGTACTACGGTGTATAGACTATTTTTCTCTTTTGTTCTCACGACAAAAAGTAGTCCATGTCTATCTTCAGACAGTGGGCGTCCATGCGTGAAAACAAAGCAAATACATACGTAGTTTTTCTTTAGCTGTTTTTTTCTATACTAGTATTAGGAATATATTTTTTTTAGTATATAAAGTGTTAAATGGTGTCATTTTGTTTTTATAGTTCGAGAAATTTATGAAAATAAAAAGAACTAGAAATTTTTTAAATTAGTTGTCGACTACATTAGTAATTCACAAAATTTTAAACATACGTAAGTCAAAATGATTATTATCGAATTCCTTCACTACTACTCACTTCTACTTTATTATTTAAATAAAGTTTTCATACTTATATTTTTGAATAATTCATAGGTACATCCGTTTCACATAAACTCTAAACAAATATCTGGCTGATGTGTTTGATGTTCAAGTACTTTAAACTAGTTACTATTTACTTTTAACTAGGCAACCTTGGGTCCGTTCCTAGGCTTCTCTTGACCTGTGTTTTTATAGTATATTGTTTAAAAAATATAAGGTTTTTTTCCAACGCAACGTAACTTTTTGGTTTTTTCCGCTTTGAAAAAGTAACACACTCGTCACGGATTTGGTTTTTTGATTGAATAGCCAAAACTAACATTAATTCTTGTACAAACTATTATTGGAGTGCTTGCCAATTATTATTTTCCTTGTAAATGTTCGATGGAACAAAAAGTAAAGGTTCAATAAAATATTATTTAATAATCTATAGACTATATTATCTACTAATACTACTAAATAAAATGTTATTTTGTTTGTATAATTTAAAATCCGAAAATTATGGGCAGTATTTGAAAATTACTACACCATTAAAAAACTAGTAATCGTAAATGTAAGGTAATAAATGGCAAAACTATGTTTTGACGATTCAAAAATACTCTTATGAAGTCCAATTGAATTAATAATTAATGTTTGTTGTTGAGTGGTAAATGTTAAAAATATGTTATGACGATTCAAAAGTGCTTCTAGAAGAAGTCTAATTGAATAAATACATGTGTGAGCTTGAGCTTGAGTTTGAGTATACCTGGAACCGGGGCGAGCAGCTACTCTTTATCTATACCGCTAAAAAGACCCCATTTGTCGTAGAACCTCGGTTTAAGAGTACTCCCCTTAGTATATCGCCGAAAATCGGAATCCTCGGAGTTGAAATCTCGAGTGACGTTCAATTCCGCAGTCATTTGGAAGCGAAGGCTAAATTAGCCTCGAAAAAACTTGGTGTGCTCAGTAGATCGAGACAGTACTTCAAGCCGGCCCACCGACTTCAGCTGTACAAGGCTCAGGTGCGACCGCATATGGAGTACTGTTCTCATCTCTGGGCCGGAGCCCCACAGTACCAACTCCTTCCTCTTGACCGCATCCAACGTCGAGCAGCTCGAATTGTCGATGACCGTAGGCTTTCCGATAGGCTCGATCCTCTGTCAGTGCGAAGAGACGTTGCGTCTCTCTGTATACTGTACAGAATCTACTATGGGGAGTGCTCTGAGGAATTGTTCCACCTATTACCAGCCGCACAGTTCCACCACCGGACCACACGCCGTAAAAACCAGTTCCATCCGCACCATCTGGATGGTTGGCGCTCCACCACTGTCCGCTTCACCCGCAACTTCCTTCCGCGTACGGTGAAACTGTGGAATGATTTGCCACCTGCGGTGTTCCCGAACAACTACGACATTGGGGCCTTCAAGAAAAGAGCTTATTTGTCCATAAAAGGCCGGCAAAGCACCTGCAACACTTCTAGTGTTGCAAGTGTTTATGGGCGGTGGTGACCACTTAACATCAGGTGGCCCACCTGCCCCTTTGCTTGCTCTGACATAAAAAAAAAAAAAAAATCTATACCTACTAATATTATAGAGCTGAAGAGTTTGTTTGTTTGAACGCGCTAATCTCAGGAACTACTGGTCCGATTTGAAAAATTCTTTCGGTGTTAGATAGCCCATTTACCGAGGAAGGCTATAGGCTATATATCATCACGCTAAGAGCAACAGGAGTGGAGCAATGCGTGTAAAACCGGCTCAGCTTCAAGCTTGTACCTCATAAGATGGATATCTGCCCTAATAAACGTATAATATAGATAATTATTTGAAACACGCAAAGAGGCAATAAACGCACCACTCACTTTCAGTGACGTAACTGGTCGACATTTTGAACTTTAAGTAAAGGCTTTGTTTCGCCATTTTCACTTTTATCCTAACTGGTTGGACGAGTGACGTCACAGTATGGAGTATAGCTGTATGAGCAACTCGTAAGAGTTAGGAAGTTAATGGGATTATTAAATCAAACATGACAGAAAGACAAGCTTATAATAAAGCTATTCAGCATTATTTTATTAACCGACTTCAAAAAAAAGGAGGAGGTTATCAATTCGGCCGGTATATATTTTTTTTTAAGGATTAAAGTTGTTGATAAAGTTTTATTTCTCGGATTAATAATATTGTATCGATTTAAATTGTGTAGTTACTGTAATATTAGGAAAATATTAATAAGAACAAACGCACCATGTAAAAAACAATTGAAGTTGCATCAAACTGGGAATTTAAACATTATTTTGTTGCACTAAATGCGATCTTGTACGTATTTTTGCGATCTCTTTCACGCAAGTTTCAATTGAAAATTGATTTAATTTTTCTACACTATATTCCTTTACATCTATAAATAAAATGTATGTCAAGGACACATAATATCCGAATAATTGTTTACACATTACGTAAAGTGAAATCCGGATGCCTTAGAATTAAAACCATTAGCTGAACAGTGTAAGGTCGTTGTAGTTTGCATCATCGACTTGCAGGAATCCATTGTTTTCCTTGTGTATCGAGGTCTATCAAATAATTATCAAATAATTTCAACTTTGAGTGCACAATAAAAAAATAATGTTTTGAAATTGGATCGTGTAATTTTTTTGTATGAATTATACGACTGCGTAAAGTGCGGTGTCATTAAATTAGCATTTTAAGTTCACATGGACTTTTTGGAACAACAGGGTGTATCCATGATATCCATGAATCCGTGAAACCTAGGCTCATCTGTCATAATTATATATCTATAGGTTTAAAAATGAAGATTTTAAAAATTAATTTCATTTAAACTATATTAATCACATTATTATTTATTGGAATACATAGTCTTTGCAAAGTTCTCTTCTAGTTCAGGCATAACTTCATGTTAACCATCGCTATATTTAAAAACATCGTTAATTGTCGTGCAAATCATTTTCACCACATTCAATTTAAGATAAAAAAAAATAAAAAACACAATGAATCAATCGCCATTCATCTAATGTATGATTACTATACATTTTATATGGGTTTGCATTAGTTTTATAGTTTGTATCGTTTTTGGGTCACGATGTGGGTGGTCTTGTTCTCTAATGGATGCCTGCGAGCTATAATATTAAATGTTATGTTATAATATTTGTATGTATTATTTTTGTGTATGTAGGGATAGTTTTTAAGAAGTATTTACTGTTGAATACTAATAATACATATTATTATTAGTATTCAACAGTAAATACTTCTTAAAGATGTTCATTTAAATTGAGAAACTAGGCTGGATTTTATTATGAGTAGTGGTGTTTTTGGGGCGCAGTAAAAATTTTACTTAGGTATGTTCAATTTTGTTTTAATGTAATAGACAAAATCCCAGATATTACAGTACTATGTTGGAAAAGTAGGTAATTAAACTTTTTGCATCTACAGTTTGCCGGTAGCATAGTAAAGTTATTGCAAGTTTATCACGTCTCGAACCCCAGCCTTTTTTAAATATTTCTGACACTAAACAAGTAAACTAATGTTGCTCTTATATAACATGAAGTAACTAATCAATGTAACTAATCGTCTAATGTCCAAAGAAGGTAAAATTGCCTTAAATTATTTGAAAAAAGTACTTACTATTCAACGTTACAAATTCGCAATACGTGTGTTATCCGCTTTTGAATTATTTACCATTCCTAATATAGATACCAGTTTACATTTTGAGACTTACAAACGGTCAAAGGACTATAATTAAGAAACATATAACAGGTGCGATCTGATACGCAACTGTCCACCGAATAACCAACGCATTAAGGGCGTGTATCGCATACAGATCACACGTTATGCAACCCAGATATAAGGAAATGTAATCCTGGCTGTACATTACTTATTTAAAAGTAATATGTAATATCTTACGCATCGAAATTTTATTACTTATATAACTATCTCTTTTCTTATTGAAGGGGATAATGTGGGAAAAGTTAGGGGACCATTTGAATGGTTTTGGAAAAACTGTTTTTTTTTTACCAATGAACGCTTCTCCTTACGTTTGTGCATATACAGGGTGTCCCACTATTGGTATACTAAGCGCGAAGGGACTTGTAGTTTTGCATACACTGATCACGTAAAAAATACTTAAACAACAAAATTACGTCAAAAATTTTTTGCAAAATTTTTCCTGAAAATTCATGTTTCCTTCTCTAGCTTCGCGCAGCCGGCATATATACCGCTTCTCTAATGTGAGCATTTTGTCTATGAAAACATAATCTTAAACGATAGCTCACGTGCTGGTGGCAAAGTTGGGCGGGTTGCTTGTTATGGGTGTTCACATAGAGTTTTAAGAATTCATCTATTTGAAAAAAAGATGCGTCTGGAATTTTATAAGTATTTTTTACGTACTCAGCGTATGCAAAACTATAACCTCCTTTGAGCTTAGTATACCAAAAGTGGGACACCCTGTATAAAACTATGAAAAATTATTTGTTTATTTATAATTCATGTCATAGATAAGTTATTGTATTGTCATGGGTATTCGATAAACGTGCAAATTTTAAAATAAATCAGACGTCTTGAAGGGATATGTTGGAAAAGTTACGTAGGAAAGATATTGATACATACCTATACCTACTCCTATAGGTAGACATGATGCATACAGGTCAAACTAATGTTGTTCAGTCATGCTGTGCCTAGAAATATTCCTACAATCCAGATAAATAAATAAATATCTAAATAAATAAAATACTATTAATAAATATGTAATTTTATGTTTTCGTTTTTGATTCAACCTTAGCGGATCTGCTGAGTTTATCTCGCAGTTTAAATGGCAAATAATATATTATGGAAAATAAACGACTAAAAGGAACATTGTTAAGAAGTGATGAAGCCGGTCCTAATAATGTACGTCCATCCATTAAACTGCCTGAGCACGTACACATTAGAAGTGTTAAAACTTAAAATTTAGGTTAAAGTAGCTGTGACGCGAAGTTTCATCCGCGGACGAATCCACGGGCAAAATCAAGTATTTCTAATTTCTATTGCTCCTGTGTTATTCTAATGTATAACATATATTCCTGTAAAGTTTCTTCCAAATCCGTCCAGTAGTTTTTTGTGAATTTATATTATTATGTAGTTATAGGCTATCCTATCCGATGCAATCATCAAAACTAAAATAAACTCCTTGTGTTGCGAACTAAAAACAAATGCATTATTTAACTGACCACAGCTGATTATGAAAGCACTGCCTGCCCACTGTCAGTCACGTTGAGATGAGACGCGGATGTGTTGTAACCGTCTAATCAGATGTTTTGCCGCGCTGCATACCAAGCATGTGGGTTTTGTTTTTAAATTTGGAATTTAGAGTGGCCAGTATGTTTTTCCTTTGTTTAAATTGGCGGGAAGTGCGTTATTTCTTTTTTTAGATAATGCTGTAGTAACTCTATGTTCAAATAGGCGGGAAGTGCATTGCTTTTTTTAAGGTCGTAGTGGCCTATTCTTTTTTTTTAAATGGCCAGTAGTTTTTGTTATTGGCTGCTTGGAATAAAGAAGTAATATTTTTACAAATAGCAAGCACGATATGTTTTAAAACGAATTTTGGACAGGGTACTTAAAAAATTGTTCATGGTAGACTTTTTGTGTAGAAATTACAAATTTTATCGTGATAATATTATCAATTATTTTAAAATTATATTCAAAGATCTCATTTTAAATATTATATAATTAAATACTCATGTCACAAGTTATTTTTGCACGAACACGAAATCGTTTGGCGAACATATCATAAAAAATAGAAACACCTAATCATTATTATAGCATGAGTGGGTGAAAGCGGACTTACCAAATAAAGCCATAAACAGACAATGAGATATAAACATCGCTAATGTTACGTGATGGCCAATAATGACAGGAAATTGATGTGAAAACATAAAAACAAATGATAATAACCAGATATGATATCTGTGTAAAAAGATATAATGTGACCTAACAAAAAGTTGGATATTTTGTATGGTAATGAAGTGGCCAGTATTATAGTGTGTGGTCCAAGGGATAGGTGACGCGATTTGTGAAGGAAATCAAGCGTAAAAGTATGTTTATATAATAAAAAGATAACTGGAAACACATTGTTATAAAAGAGTTCGTGCGAGGTATTGTTATTTTTATGGAAATTTCGAAACATCTGGTCCAAGTGACCTATGTGAAGAAATAGACCTTCCTGTTCTAAAGATGTTTCTCATTAAAAACTTCACATTTTAAACTGAAAATTTGTTGAAGTGAACTTCTTTAGGCGCGTTGAGAGTAAAATTTTGAGGTCGTGTCAAGCAATAGAGTAAGGCGACGATTTTGGTATCTTTGAATCTTGCTAAAGAAGTTTCACTTCTGACACGTGTGCTCGGCACATACGCCTTTTTTTATACATTATCATCTTTTCTCATACGATGGTGGACCATTACAATGAAATGCTCTCATTTCGCGAACGAGACATAAAATATTTTGGCATCTTATTTATGACATGTGACATTATAATATGTTCTACTTCTGTTTCGTAATAAATGACTTAAAAAACAAACTGTATAATAATATTGAAGAATACCTTAAAACATTTTATTGCTATGGTGTAAGATATCCGCTTATTCTTATAAAAATAAAATGAGCTATAAATCATGTTTACAAATACACAAATGCAAATAAAAATTTGACTCAAACTTTTGTTGATTAATTATTACAACATTAGTTACGTTATTGTATAATGTTCTCATAAATATTAATTAAACTGGTTTAAACATTAACATCTTTTTACATGTTTTCTGTTAAAAGCAATGTTTTATACATATCAAGATTTCCAGGTAATTATTTAAGTATTTATTTCATTTTAAAACATTTAACTTTTACGTAGTTTACAGCTTCACAATATGTTTATTTACATAAATATGACTTCTAGTTCCAAATATATTTTTTCTCATAATTAAGAGGAATTTATTAGGTACTTATTATTGTGGTAAAATAAATGATTTATTTATTTATTTAAATTCATAAAATCAAATCTAGTTTCCAGACAACTTATTTTACTAGTAATATAATATGGTGATCTTTCGCCAATCACAAAAGGAAGTTCATTAGTCACGATTACGGACATGACTGGCGTTATGTGAACACTGAACACTGAACACTGTATATACTGTTCCTGATTACAAAGATTTTTACACATTATAATGTAAGTAATTATAATTTATAGGTAGTGAAATATCCGAAAACTTCGTCTTCGTTAGCATGGTGGTTAAAAATGAGCCTATGAGCTAAATGGATTATAATTTATCCTGTCCTCTAATTTTATACGAATTCTATCAGCCTCTTATGAAAAGGTGACGAACGTCCATCCATCCACCCTTTATATCCTCACAATTAAGAAGAATATTGTGTATTTCGGACATAATTATTAATTAAAAATATAACAAAATGCCTTTTTTATTTGTTATTATAAGTTTATGATTTTAAATCAAATTTGAATTATTTTTGTTAACATTTTTTAAGACCCATTATATAAGAAATTATCCTCATTAAATATTTTTGACATATTATGTATAAATTACAAATGTATTCTTGACTCACGTTATGAGAATCGTAGCTTTTTCAGTAAACAATACAAAGATATTAGTATAATTTCATGATTAAATTTGTTATGTATTTCTACAAACAGTACAATGAATAAATTTGTTTGAATATGCAAACTACGTAGATAATTGTATGTTGTACCGTATACATACTTAATTATAGATTATTTAATTTTGATGTAAAGTTATCATTTTAATGTGTGAAGGTATAAATTAATTATTTAATTCAAAATATTGATCTCAAAAGCGAGCAGCCTCGCGAAGCAGCTTGGTCCATGTGGACTTGGCTCGACCGTGAAAAGCGTGTGTGACGTCATTTTACTCTAACAAGCGACGCACACAAAATTAATGTGCGAAGTCCCGTGTCCCCTAGTGGGGTATGGGGTAGATGCATTATACATCTGTTTCACTGATCAATTTTCTTTATAGACAATCAAGTGATGCCAGTCTAATTATTCAGTCAGCCTTCTGTGACTGACTGAATAATTAGACTGAATAATAGACTGAATAATTTTCATTGTCTCTACCGGGAATCGGACTCAGGACTCTACAGTTCTACGCTCATGCGTTAACCACAGAACCAAAGAAGCGCTCGCTCTGTGGAGACCCGCCTGTTTTCGTTCAAG
>CAJQZM010041110.1:0-23893 GCA_907164665.1 Colias nastes | reverse complement strand
TAGGAGCTAGATCTAAAAAATAGGGTAGGTGTTCAAGCATTTGGAATGCCGATTTTTGAATGGCAGCCATCGCAACTGACGCTTTGTGATCTGGTGCGTTGTCTTGGTGAAACAGCGTTCAGGTCCGCAGTTTGCCATGTCTCTTTTCCTTACTAACCTACCGCAATCTTTTAATTTGGTCTGTTTAGTAAGAGCCCAATAAAGTGGCTACCTTTTTAAAATATTCCACCATAATTATTCCTTCAGCGTCCCAAAAAACTACCGCTTTAATCTAACCTACTGATTTTCACTTTGAATTTCTTCATCGTCACTTTGGAAGCTCGCATCCAGGACATTGATTGTTTTTTGGTTTCAGCATAAACATGGTGAACTCGGGTAACGTCCATGATCACAAAACGTGACAAAAAATTATCCTGATATCATTAAAAATTTAGAAATTTACCCTCTACATGTCGAATCGTTGTTTCTTCTTTTCGTCGGGAAACATTCTGGCACGCACGGTTCACATTCAAATTAATGTAAATAATTGGAAACGTGGCCTGTTGATATGATTTTTTTGTGATTACTTAGTGAATACATGAGCAAGCAAAAAACATTTATTTTATATTTTTATGTGCACAGGAAATACCCAATTATCATTACTTTTGGATCAACCTAGTACATTTAATATGAAAGATTTTAGCTTTTTCTTTCTTTTTTTGGTTTTCTGCTTTAATTACTTCGCAAATTTGAAGGGAAGTTCATTTAGAAACTGTAAATAGAGCTCCTCATTGTATTGCACAATGAGGACATCACTTCGAAAATCTGCTATGAATACAAAATGTATGGGAAATAAAATGTATGGGAGCGTTTAATGTAACATTTTTGGATATTTCTCGTTTTATTTTTAAAAATTTATTATGGCCATTTTACTCATTAGGTTAAGTACTTTCGATATCAGTTTAAAGTTTTTTGGTATCTGCAATAGTTACGGAATAATCGCTTGTGCACACTTAACGATTACACCCTGTATAAATCACCTTACGAGTTACGACCAATAGGAGTAAAGTTTGCGAACGAAGACGTTAGGATCAGCTAAATACATATATAGATTTTTTGTGAAACAAACTTACCATAACAATTTGCAGTCACACCTCGTCTCCTTCTTCATCACCTCCCACATTTTTTCCAGCTCCTCCTCATCATTGTGCTCCCTGATTTGTCTCGACACCGCGCGTACGATTCTCCTTTTGAACTTCTCTACTTCACTCGACTTCCTCTCCCTCATATCGTAAAATTTATTATCTTTCACGGTCGGCACTGGCTGAGTAACTTGCTGAACAACTGGCCTTGCCACTGGCTCAAATCCGGACTGTACCTCTGGTTGCTGAACTACAAGTACTTGCTCTATTTGCTGAGATTCCACTTCATCTAGAGCTTTCTCCGCGCCTGGTACCGTCAAGTTCTAAAAAAATAACTCTTATTTACTTTATTATGATTTATTGAAAGCTACATCTACATTTAGCGAAAAAGTAATTGGAAATACACATTAAAATAAAGTTGGTACAAAAGCAAAACGGCTGGACATTCCTGCTGGCTCTTGTTGGGCAGAAGATGGCGTTTTTTCGATTTATACATGCATTAAGATTCCAATTTCCGTGCAAAATCTAGCTACCTACTAGCTACTACTATAAATAATTGTTGAATTATAATATCGACAACGACATATAATCAACATAACTCCTTTGCGCCTTCGAAATCAAGTATGAGATTGTTAGTTCAACATCAATAATCTACGACAAAAATACCTTAGTTGGAAATGCGTGTGGTTTTAATCGTACACGACCCTTCGGAGTGAAATAAATGTCTGATACGTCGAAATGTGTGCTGCATATTATGGAATTCTTAAGTGGTTCCCATGAAGGTTGTTTAAAAATTTTCCTGAATAGTTGAATCCAAGCCTCTCGCCTTTTTTCGTCGTTCGGAAATCTAAAAAATATTCAGATGTGTAGGTACTAATACAGATGATGTATTTGACAAAGATGAATTTTTGAAACCAAAAAAAAATGTGCTTGCCGATTTTTGCGGTCCCGAATTCATAGACAGTTTATAAATACAAGCTTGGTCGTCCTTTTTTAAGGAATATAGTTCTGCAAAACTATTTTTACTTTTGCACACAAAATGAAGAATATTATAATACTCGTACCCGTAGAAAGATATTTTATTTGATTTCGATTGAAGAGTCCCGCGTCTATTGTCGCACCAACTCACGACGCAAGCCATAGAGTTATTTTATGTTCCGTGTCTGGAAAAAAACTGTTAAGTTTATTTATCTATACTTTTAATATTATAATGCTGAAGAGTTTGTTTGTTTGAAAGCGCTAATCTCGGGAACTACTTGTCCGATTTGAAAAATTATTTCGGTGTTATTATATTATTAGCCCATTTGTCGAGGAAGGCTATAAAATATCATCTCGCTTAGACCAACAGGAGCGGACTGCGGAGCACTGCGGGTAAAACCGCGGAGCACAGCTAGTAATAGGTAGGTATTTATTAAAACGATAATCCCTATAAACTTTCAAAGACTGAACATGTTATATAGTTACCTACAAAAACAAAAAAAAAACGACTCAAATGATATTGTAAACTTAGACGCTATGAAGAACCATGGAGAAGGAATACTTCATGTAAAGTATAGGTGCAAATCGCAGATAATATAATAGGTACTATACTAGTAATAGTCTCAGAATTCATATTGCTCGCGAGAATAGCAAGAACAGTGCATGTTATCGAATCCATAAGAATGAAATGCCGTACCCGGTACCTATGCATGGTAAACATGTACCTAATGACGTTTGAAAAGTGCTTCTAGAAGAAGTCTAATTGAATAAATAAATGGTTGAGTTTGAAAAACATTTATAAGTAAATTTTGAGTGGAGTTGCTACTTGCTATCAACATGTTGCTGGCAACATCTATTACAGCTACATGTGGGAAATTTTTGTCAGGAAAAACCCATTACCATCGAGAAGCCATCGAGCCTCAAAAGTTTTCACAAAACTACCGAAACTCATCTAATTTCGAGAAAAATAACTCTCATACAATAAGTAATAATAAAATATTCATTATAGTTATTTTCTGCATTATTTTGATTCGTAGAGGACTTTTGGATTTAATTGAATGGGATTTTAATTTACTTTGTATTACATTTATAAAATCGAAAATGTAGAGCCGATTAGGATTAAGCGCTACATTATTATGAGTAATTTTTTTTTCTCAAATGTAAATACATAATACTTAGTTATAACCACAGTTATAACTATAAGTATATCCTACTATATATATTCTTTTTTTATTATATTCCTTGAAGATTAGTACGAGGATGGTTCTTATGGAAAGAAAACATAAACATGTACCACGGGCGAAGCCGGGACGGACCGCTAGTTGTTAATATGTACATTGTCATTTTTTTGTCTTTATTTTTTATCTCTAGACTAACTATTAGAACCTATGGGTGCCTGCATAAATACAATTACTATTTAGCTTTGACGAATCAACCACTGGACGCAAAACCAAAGGAAAATGTATGAAAACTTGTTCAACCAATATTGGGGGGAGGGGAGGTAATGTCTCCTTAGAGCGAGCGCGCAAGAGCAACTTTGTCTCCGCAACTATTTTGTCTCCGCAACTATTTTGTCTCTCCCACCTATGGGCTAGTATGAAAGTGCGCGCACGTAGCGACGCAACTCCCCATAGAGTTGATGGGAGAGAAAAAATAGTTGCGGAGACAAAAGTTGCTCTTGCGCGCTAGCTCTTATTATTATTTAAAATAAATAAAATGTCAGTTTATAACCAAACAAATAGTAGACTACAAGCCCGCATAGGAAAAAAATATGGGTCAAATGAACCACCAGGGGACATATCTAGAACGATAGAAGAGCATAAAATAATAAGATTCATCACTATGCCGTCACTTGTAAGCTGTCCAACTGAGTGCAGATGAGAATTGAAAAGTACAGGTAGACTCGGTAAATTTTGGTCATATATTTTTGTACGGCATTCTTAACCATCGATAGATCCATTAAAAATAATAAGAAACCGCTCAGTGCCGTACAAAAATGGTGGTCCACAAAGTCGGAATTTTTATTTAATTTCCGAGAGTTACCGGGGGTAAATTTGGTCATTTGACCATGTACGGCATCTGTGTCATACTATGCCTATACTGCTTTTAATCCATTATTCCGCAACGCCGTACAAAAATCATGGGGACAAGGGGAAAAAATCGAGAGTTGCAATCCCCTCTCTTTCCCCACTCCAGGGGGTCATTTGACACAACACGAAATAAATTTATTTTTAAAGTATTTTACATCAACTCCCCGACTTTCGGGAGAATGAAATTTTGAAATAATGGCAACACTATGGCAACAGCTGTCCTGATGACAATGGCGGCTGTATTTTTTTCTATAAATTTTGCCGTAATAATTTTGTAATTAAAACATAAAAGAAATAACTTGCTTCCCTGTGGAATGTAATCCCTTGTGTTTTGTTATTTAAAATTGTACTGTTGCGACACCATTTAAGGCTTTTACATGCGCTAATAACCTTGAGGATACTTGACGGATCTCAAACCTCTCCCGCTGCACCTTCTTTTTTCCTCGCATTTTGTATTTAAAAAGATACTAGGTAATCAGTGAAACAAAAAATCCTCGTCACGGACTGTTGTGTAACTGATAATTTATTAAACATAAAATTTTCAGAGCTCTAAGTCAGCAGGTTACGAAGTTTATAGAGTATTTGCGGAAAAATCGATGACCACGGCACATTTTTTTTCTAGAAATCTATTAACTTTGGAAAAAAGTCCTCGCGAGCAATTAAAGATCAAAGACCATCCTATTTTATATATTTTTTTCGGTATTGTGCTTTATGTTGTACCAGACTTTATAGAGGTTGAACATAGTCGAAATTGCCGGGTAACGCCTTAACCACGCAAGACGGCATTTTAAATATTTTTTGTGAAACAGTGACGCAGTTAATCAGTCGGTAGTTCACGACGTAATGGCGGCCGACTAACTTACTATGGTGAGAGTGTGTGCGTGTTCATTGTCTTTACAAGATCGCTAGCTTACTACGGTGGCTTCACGTTGTTTGTTCGTAAAACGGCGTCCGTCTTTTTTTATACGTCCATGGTCATGCCATAATATTATTATGTTGTTGTGATCTCCACGCAATGTAGCGACTTGGTAGCGACATAGGTACCTAATTATAATTTTATATTTATTTAGCAGCGACATATACCATTTTTCGAAATTAAAAGTAGATTTTTATAATATAGGCTACTTCAAATTTCATGAAATGTGATTATCTATAAAATGTTGAATGACAAACACTATAATATTATTATCTAGTATGTTATCGTTAAAACCTGTTTTAAGTTTTTCATAAATAGAACCAGTAGTAACTAAATGCTTCTGTGACAATTAGAATGAACTCTTCGATTACCTACCTGCCTTTTTACTAATAATAACAAAGAATTAACTAATACTCTTAAAATAAAATACCTACCTACATATTAATCAAAACTATATGTATACCGAAACGTTTAAATTTTAACTTGTACTCATAAAAATCGATAATATAATCGTATCAAAAATTATTTAAATTGAAAATCTACATCGAACGAAACGACTCATAGCATTTGCATAGCAGGATAAACGATTGACATGTTACGTTACGTGTATATCGTAAAATCAGTCATATTGAATAAGCGCCGCAGAATATCGGTATTCAGTACAAATATAGAGATTTTTCTTTATTTCAAGTCTAATTTTATATAAAATTTAATTTTGAAAATAACATTGTTTGCAGATATTTGTTTGGAAACTTTAGACATGTTTTTTTTTTTTTAATTCTAATTTAATTTAGGGACTTTGAGTCAGCAATGACTATGTCAGTCCCATAGTATATGCACAAAGTTTAACTTAACTAGCCTACTAATATCTGTCGTGTGAATATGTAGACCATCCTAGAAATTTTAAGGTCGCGTCATGACAATACCGTCACGTCATCGAGTAAGGCGACGATTATTAGGTGTATATTATACGACGTTTAAAGTCTATGAGGCAAATCAGTTAACCCAAAAGTTAACTGATTTTCATATTTATGCATTTATATAAATATTTTAGCGTTGCTCAGTTTTTTTGAACCCAATTAAAATATAATTAATGCAAAACATAAGCTTGTGATACGTTTGTACTTCGCAATTCTACCCTGTCTCATTAAAGCAAAATGAAAACAAATCAATACAAGGACGTACTTTTTGTGAGTGTTTATTACTTACTAGCGGTCCGCTCCGGCTTCGTCTGTGGGCCATGTGACACATGTTTACGTTTTCTCTCAATAAGAACCCTCCTCGTATCAAGGCATATTATAAAAAAAGAGTTAACAAAATCGGTTCAGCTGTTCTCTCGAGTTTTGCGCTTAGCAACACATTTGGCGATTCATTTTTATTATATAGAAGACTAGCGGCCCGCGCTGGCTTTGCCTGTGGTACATGTTTACGTTTTCTTTCCATAAGAACTATCCTCGTACTTCAAGGAATATTATATAAAAAGAATTAACGAAATCGGTTCAGCCGTTCTCGAGTTTTACGCTAAGCAGCAAATTTAGCGATTCATTATTATACCTAGGTAATATAAAAGAAGAAGATAATTTAAGTGTCATTTTTATACCTTTATAAAAATATCACAATATACCTTTATATTAAATTTTATTATAGAACTAAGTACCTACGCGAAATGGGATAAATAATTGATACTGATGAAATTTGACACGTGGATAGATTATAAATTTTTGTCAGACGTTAATTTCTCAACCCGTCCGTAGTAATATATTTTTGTGACGGATGCTTAGTCCGTCCACCTCGTCGTACTTGTGTGGTGACTTTAATTTTTACTAGGAATCTCATTCAAACTGATTAAGAATCTTATTCATAAGCACAACATATTTACAACGCATTTCAAAAATATGTTTGAATATTTAAATCGAAACTTCACGATATGAAACACTAACGCGAACATCTACAAATATAACCAAATGAAAAAAACATATATACATAATATTATCCCGTACAACTGTAATATAATATGTATTCTTCAAATATTTTTGAATTTAATTCGTATATTTCATGTTGTCAATGTTAAGTTTTATAATTATTTTAATAATATAATTTTATTACAAATTGTTTGAATATGTACATATCTCGATATCTTTATACCTATAGACAGATTTCACAATATCACTGCAACATACGAAACACGAAGAAAATTAACACTAATTTCATTTTCATTCCAGTGCTTTTTATAACTTAAATAATAGTTACACACCTATTATTTATTATGAATTATTGAATAATTGAATAACAACATAAATTAAAGTTAGTATAATTAAATAATTATTTCTTCATAATAATTAATATAACACCATATTCATAAAATAATAATAAAATGTATTAGATCATTAAATCCGTTTATGAAAAGTTTACAAAAAATCAATAACAAATATTATGTAATAACAAAACTCTATTTTACCATGTAGGTAAAACGCAAGTTAAAACGGCACCAACACAGAGCGATGTAGCATGTCGACCACGGCGGACGCTTACGTCACAAAAATATAATTATTTAGAAACCCGTTTCGTTGCCTTATGCCTACGCAGCACGCTGCACGTACTTCATTATCATCACAGCAACGTTCGAGAACGCCTGTCTTTTGTATATAACCTCATTTCCGAAACATTATCATCATAATATTTGATGATTTTAACACGCCGCACTCTGAATGTCAAGATGCCAATGCAGCTTGTTCAATTATTTACTATATTTACTTACTTACGAGACTTCGAGCCGATGAAATGTCGCTAACACGGTCACAATTATATACACAATTACTATAACATATGTAATTTAGCGTTACACTCTCTGATAAAGTCCAAATACATTTTTTTACCTACATTCACGCGGAGTCATGAACACGTCGAAGTTTGAAAACAAAATGGCGAAATTCCACCTTTCTAGTGTCGTGGGGGCATGCGCGAACGGCCGTCATGAGCAAGTGAGGGACAGATGCATGTTTCTGTACTCTTTTTACCTATAGATAAAATTCAAGCGTTGAAGGGGCAGATTGAAGCCACTGTTTCATTCGATTTTACTTCATTTCAACAACAGCTTTCGAATGAATCTGATGTTCCCGTAGAGTGAGAATGAGATGTTCCATAAATAGTTTTTGTTATTATTTTCCGCGTCAGAATTTTATAACAGAAACATACGACTCTACATCTTTTCTTTTTTGCAGTTGAAATTAATAATATTATGATTGTTGAACCTGATCCTTAGTAATATTGAATAATAACGTCACCATATTCACCGTCCTAATTCTTCATCATGAACTCAAAAGAATCTTAATCAAATTATTTGAAGAATCTAGAGGAATAATTTATAATAGAACATTAAAATCAACGAGACTGCTCGTTATTTTTTTCGAAATAGGTATAATTTAAAGTCTTTCTTCAATGCGACTATTTTTAGCAGTGGAATTCATCTAAAAATATATTCCTATCATAGACGTAGGTACTTTGAGTGTATTTCAACTGCGAAACTTAGAATGATGTCTTATTTACTTATTAAGATAGCATTTTAATTTTTATAATTTATAATGCAATCGATGCAATCATTTTAATCAGCGGAATTGGCATGTAGTTGGTGTTGTAGTCAGTTTTATTCAATGGACAATTTCTTGTTACAAGTTAATGGTCATAGTGCAATCTCCAGTGTATTAGATATAAGCTTCTTGGTTTTATTGTAGTTGTACTAGTAGGTAGTTTACGTTTAGTTTGCAAGTCAAAACTTTTAAAAGAGGTTTTGTTAATTGTATTAAATAGTATTTCGATTTTAATTATCTAATAAATTATAAAGGTCGGCGGAATATTCAGGATTTTTATGTAATAGGCCGTAAAAGGTCAGGCAACAGTCTATTGGTTTTAGGCTTCAATTACATGAATTATACGTATAGTTACTCTAAATTTCAGAATGAAGCAATAATATACCATCAATAGATGATATTCAATAATGTAACTACCTACTTACTTATATTTTCTTTTATCATAAAAACCATAGGTACCTACCTATCGGTAACATAGGAAAGTACTTTAAAATATTACATCCTATACCTACCTACCTATAATTACATAACATCTATTCATATCTGCATTATCTTTGCTACGATTATTATAGTACCTATAGCGAATAAACCAAGTTATTACGTTGTTCATATAACAACGGAATGTATAAATTAAAAACGAATTGGGTGTGGATCGAGGCGAACGAAGACGACGAGCAAGCCGATATAAAATTGGTTTGACAAATCAGCGTGCAAGCTATGTCTGACGTCATGAAAGTGTGTCACTGACGCGACGTTCCTACTATTATAAGGCTATTTATACGCAAAGCGTTGAGCGTAGTAATAATAATTAATTCACCTAATCAAATAACTTCGTAATGCGATTGTTTTAAAATTATAGAGAAATAGTAATAAATGTAGTGACAGTAGTTTTTTGAAGTGAAACTTCTTTATCGGGGTTGGAAAAAAATTTTGTGTAACATTTTTTCGGTACGCGTGGACATTTTTCCGTTACGTGCCATCTTTTTCTTATCCCTAGCATTCCCTACCACGCGTGATTCAACGTATTTCTGTAAAGTTGCATATTATAGTAAATTATTTTTTTGTAAAATAAGGTCATAAAGAAGTTTCACTTCTTACGTGTGTACACTAGTACACGCACACATTTTTTTTATTATCTAACACACATCCATTCAATTATAAAAATACCATTATGTTTCTGGTTTAGGGATCTACCGTTTTATGACCGACATTAAATATATTTGTCAAAGTCAACCTTTATAATAATTTCTAAAAGGAATAAGCTACCTGCAAAAATGTTTATAAGTGTTCTTGAGAAATACAAAAAATAATAAAATATATAAACATTGCAAAACAATGAGAAATTTGAAAATTTTTAAGTTCATTAAGATAAACTTACTTGTTACGTTATACTTATACAGCAACGACCGACGCCGCAGCCGACGCGCTATGTCCAGCTGCAATCGCGACGCTATTGACTCCTCGTTAGTAAGAAGCCTAACATTACAATCGTGCGGTATCACAAAATAACCTTCGGCTACGTAGTATAATAAGTAATAACACAGTACCTATGATATTATTTAATTTGTGTATTCGACGGAACCATGAGAACAAATGTTATAAATTTCAATGTTAAATAATTTACAAATGTACGGTCTAGTTACTATTCCTATTATACATTTTAAATATTGTTTTCTCGATAAATACCTAAAACGTGAATGCTATGTCCTTATTATTTCTTAAATTGTAATAATTATGGTCAAATTACTGTTATAAAATAAAGAACTCTGGGTACAAGAGATATACATAATGCCTAGGTGGGCATTTTTTTTTCAATTGGTACCACCTCTCAAAATATGCTACTGAATATTGTTTTCAGTATTTTGGGTAATTGTTGGTTTATTAGAGTAATAGATTACTTAATTAAATTTTACGAAAAATGTTTTTGAATTTTATTTTAAACCCCGATTTTATATGAAATAGTGAAAAATAGTAACTTAGGCACGTTTTTTGGTCCAGAACGTTACCTAAGAATATTTTGCTTTTGAAATAAAACTAAAGTTAGAATTGGGTTTTTTTGGCATGTAGTAGCTTAATAATTGTCTTGTCTAGCAAATGAACATAAACTCTAGTTAAAAACGAAATAATTACTTATTGTAACTTGTAACAAATTGTTACTTTTACGAAAATGCAATACTTAACTTTTATTTTATTAATGAAATAACTAGGGGCAAATCTAGAATTACAATACCAATCAGTACTTGAGAATGCATTTGTTTCGAAATTATATAAAAAAATATTATTTTTTTTTCACAAAATAAAGAAAAACTATCAAAACTCTTCAATATTTCAGGGGACAGTCACGTATATCTGACCAATCAGTAACGGTCCTGACATAGTAAAGTTGAGGACATACTGGGACTAATTAAAAATGACTACTTAAAGCTTTTACTTGATGTACTAGTTTTGTAGCTAGCATATTTATCTCATAGTTGACATGCAATTTGTTTTAAATTTAAATTCAGAACAAAAGCAAATTTATAAACCTCAAGTTAAATTTGGCAGGTGGCTAATAAGCAGAGCAATTTTATAGTACTAAAAATTCTCTCAGTGTATCCATATGTTTACGCTGTCCTGTTCGTTACTTTTTTGGTCCAGCTAATACGTTACCAGCCATTTGGTAACGATTAACGAAAAGGACGTAACGGTGGTAACGGTCGCACATCTTTTCTTAGATTTTTAATCATTAACTGAATATATGTTAAGATAAGTAATTGAATATCTTTAATCTATATAAAACCACAAATAATGTCACCATGTGAAACTACCTTTGTTTTAACATTAACATTACAAAATCGTTCTAGAATCGTGAAACATTTACCTTACCAAACATTTACCATTTTAATTTTGTATGAGGTGAAAACTTTGCAAAATGACCGTTACCGCTCAAAACACTGTCAAAAATGAACGCTAAAATGGCTGAAACTTCAAATGGCTGCTCACATAGCTCGTGTTCGATTTGGTGTTGCTATTTGTATAAAAAAATTGTGGAAGGTAGAAAAAAAACCGAACGAAATTATTGAGCATTTACGGTAACGGTGCAGGACATGTCCAGTTAACAGATACCAAGGGGACACGATTAAAACTAATTTAAAATAATATAATTGTATTAAAATGTATTATGAGTTTATTACACTTGAAAACTACAACGAAATTACAATAATTTAAACGTTTGCAGTAAGTAATAAATAGGGAAATTGCTGAGAAATTGTTAAATAAAGATCACATTTCGAAAAGGGGACAGTACTGCAATCCGTAAGATGTCAGTTTTCAGGATTAAATTTTGGAACTTTGGTTTAATTTTCTCTTTTAAGTAAAATTAAAACAAGAAATCTTAAGTCATCCTAAACTATTTAAAATTAATTCAACACTTCTAAATCATAAAATCCTGAGTTTTTTGCAATTTTTATGTGTGGGACATCCCGTGAATTGGATTGTAGACATTTTGGCGAAAATGCCCAGGTAGGTACATCGAGAAAACTCGTTTGTCACTTCTAGCAGCAAAAGAATCAAATCCCTTTACCATTCGTTTATTAAAAAAATAAATATTTATTGCTTCTCATACCACATATGACAGAACATCAGATTACACAGTAAGTAGGTACCTACATTATTTAGTTATTAACCGACTTCAAAAAAAAGGAGGAGGTTCTCAATTCGACAGTATTTTTTTTTTTGTATATTTGTTACGCGATTACTCCGGCAATTATAAACCGATTTGAATAATTCTTTTTTTATTTGGTAGGTCATACGTCAGAGGTGGTCCCATTGTCACCAGGTCAGGATCTGATGATGGGATCCTGAGGAAATCGAGGGAAACCCTCAAATTTTGTAGGCATATACACTGTTTATCAGAAATTATCTTAATCTATGTAGATTTTTGCATCTAATGGTCACCATCTGATGTTGCTGAGCTGATGATGAAGCTGATGATGAATGGTTTAGGAGTATGGGATCTCTGTAACAACATTATGTAATACCATCGAATTTGAATGTGTTTGAGTCTAATTAATAAGTACTCCGATCCTATGTGGTATTCAGGGTCTAATGATGGAGACGGTAAATATCCATGGGAACTCTGTAATAAAATAAAGCAATTCCGCCGTGTTTGTGCTAATTTGATTCGTCTCGACTAGGAGCTTCATGCTAGTCGATTTTTAACCAACATAAAAAAGGAGAGTTTTTGATTCGACAGTATGTTTTATTTTTGTATGTTTGATACACGATCATATAGATTGTTCGAAAACATTCCTGCGGTTGCGACTAGCTTGTCGCATAGCATCTAATCGAGCCGATCTGGATTCGATAGATTCATTTGACAAACGCTCGTGAATCAAACCAAGGCGATGAGAACGTTGCTCTTCGCTTTCGTTTGATAAACGCTCGTGAATCAAATTGAGTCGTTGAGCATGACTTTTTGGACTTTCATTGAGCCTTGATAAGTTTGAGTATGCCCTCATCTGAGAAAGTCTATACGCCCGCTGTTCATAACTCTCATTTGCAATTTTTTGCAATTTTTATTGCAAATCTTTCCCTACTCTTCTTTAGACGATCTTCCCTCTCGTCCCTACTTTCTTCCAAACGACGCGGACGCTTTCTCATTTGAGAAGCGCGTTTAGTAGGCCTATCCATATTATATACAAACAAAATACACTAACTTTCCACTTAAAAATTAAAAATAAAGTTAATTTTTAGAAAAAAACAAAAACCGACTTCAAGACTATACAAATTTAAACTGAAAAGTAGAAAATAATATTAAATAATAATAATGATATTAATTTTTTATTTTAATTACTTTAAACATTCAACGAAAAGGTTTCCTAAGTTATTTTTGAAGTCGGTGCCAACCAAAACAAAAAAAAGACGTGTGGCACTCGGGGACTGCCGCGGTAAAGCTATTGCATGCTATGCCTTCATGCCACACCTCCGCGCCCGACGGAGGGGGGAGCGTGAGGTTTTTTCGTTACGGAATTTCTGGATTCGGTCCCCGCGCTCAAGGCCCGCGATAGAAGCTATGCAATAGCTTAAATATCCTTAATAAAAAATAACCTAATAATTAATTACACTATTTATTATATTAAACCTTAACTTTTACGTGCTTTTACTAGAGAACAGAAAATCGCACGTAAGCTTACTTATAAATTGCAAAGAAGCGCATCAAAATTTTTATGCATAGAGACACAACCGTCAACGACGTCTGCCCTCACGCGTCTGCCCGCGTTCGGGTCGCTAGTATTATAAAGAAATTGTAATTTTGGCAATAAGTGGACGGAACACTGCAACTGTAGGTATCTTTGAGAAGTAATGTATGATTTATATTGAGTTAAATAGGCGATCGCGATCGCCATTTCTGTCTCATGATTGATAAAAAAAAATAGTAAAGTAACTCTGTCTGTCTGTCTGTTACGCTTTCCCGCTTAAACCTCTCAACCGATTTTGATGAAATTTGGCACAGACAATCTTTAGACCCTGAGAAAGAACCTTATAAATAGGCCTTTTATCAAAACACCACGCGGGCGAAGCCGCGGGCGGAAGCTAGTTTAAAATAAATGGCTAATATTTTATTGTTTTTTTTCAGGTGCCACCAGAGACAATAGAAAAAGCTGCCGGACTTTTATTCTTTGACAAAATACATAGAAGTAAATTGACGACGATTAACGGGAAAAAAGTGTAAAATTTAAGACATAGTGCAATTTTATTATTTTAACTAGTTTTAATAGTGTAAATAGATTTTATTATTGATTATCTTTATTGTGAATATTATATGATGTTGAATTTTTTTTAAATACATATCAAATGAAAATGCCTGTTTTTTATTTAAAACACCTGTTAGATTTAATATCACCCACAATTATAAATCGATTGGAATGAATAAAAAATGCTATCAAATCCAGTTCAAAAAAAAATTTATAGATTTATGAGAGGTTAGGTTATTCTTATAATCCTATATTAGTACTCTATAAGAACATACTTGAATTTAAGGCAAATTTAAGAAAATCATCTCTTCGCACATATTTTAATTCAATTAAAATCAAAGGCCTTTTAAAAAAATGTAGTATATTGAATATGTATTACAATGTATACAGTATATTTGAAAAAGTTCAATCCTCTTCCTCTTCAGACGCTCCATTTTGTTGTGGCTCATCGTCAGCACCAGCATCACCCATACCTAGTACAAATAATAAAAATAATTAATGAAATAAATATATTAATACTAGTTTTGCGCCCGTGGCTTTACTCACGTTTACTTCACATTTCGCGTTTACTAAAGTTTATCGAAATCGGGGGTAAAAAGATGATATATTAGTTCTACAATATTTAACAAGTAAGCAATAGTAAGAACTAAGGATTGCCTATAGACCGTGAAAACTTAGATTTTTAGTACTAAAATATGACATTCTATTTAGGTTGCATTTCTATCATTAGCACGCACGTCAGTGCTCAAACCCGTAAGATTTTCACCGGCAAAATATGCTCATGATGTACGTATAAAAAACTCATTTTAAATAATACCTTGGGCTGGCACGACAGAATCAATATTAAAAAAAAACCTCTACAAAAAAAAAACTTGACACTGACAAGAAAGCCTTCACTCACTCCCCCGAGGTGTGCTCAGCGAATTCCTCGTTCTCTCAATAAATATCTACAATGACGGCGGATCACAGAAAAAAAAAAGACGTGTGGCACTCGTGGACTGCCGCGGTAAAGCTATTGCATAGCATGCCTTCAAGCCACACCTCCGAGCCCGTCGGAGTGGGGAGCGTGAGGTTTTTTTCGTTACGGAATTTCTGGATTCGGTCCCCGCGCTCAAGGCCCGCGATAGAAGCTATGCAATAGCTTAAAAACAACAAAAACAACCCCCCACCTTGGTCCTCGTCCTCCTCCGCGGAGTCTCCAGCGACTTCCGCGTTCTCCGCCTCCGCGCGCTCCATCTGCCTCGCGAGTTCTGCCTCGTCGGTCGCTGTGACCACTTTAGGCTGCAAATTTATAAATTTTATGTGTGATATGAAAATTAAACAAAGTATTTTATATTAAAATTGGTACACGAAGGCGAATTTTCTGAGGTGACAAACACAAAATAGAAACTTATATATTTTTTAAATGGTGATAAATGTTTTATGTATATTCACGATTCAAAATTTAAAGCGCTTCTTAAGTCCATCTTTGAGTTTAAAGTAAATTATTAATTAGAAAATCGAAACAATACAATTTAATTTTACTGACAATTGATATCTATACATTTTTTTTAGTCTCGAAACAATCTTTGAAGAAGTGACATCAATTTTGGAGTGAAACTTGTTTAGGCGCGTTGAGAGTAAAATTTCAAGGTCGCGTCATAGCAATACCGCCACGTCATGGAGTAAGGCGAAAATTTTGGTATCTTTGAATATTGCCAAAGAAGTTTCACATGTGTACTTTTTTAATATACTTTCCTGATCATAAAAGTTGTGTGTTTTCAATAAGTAAAAATTAAATAAATGTATTCTTACCGCCATTTGCACATTAAAAACGCCACCAGCTTCTGTGATCGTTTCATTGATCTTGTCAATCGCGTCCTGTAGCGCTTTGAGACCGTCAGTTTTCTCGGGCGTTGATGTGGTCATCACTGGAATTTTATAGTAAGTAAAGCATTTCTGGCATAAATTGAAATCAAATCTTCACTTACGAATAAGTGTAATAAAAAGGTAAATTTTTATGTTGCGGGTGGGAACATAAAACTAAAGACACTACTGTACATATTTCGGTGTTACGATTGACGAATTTTAAATTAAAAATTTCAAACTATCCTTAAATAAAGGTAATGATTTTTAAACACCTATCTATGGATGATGATAAATAATTGTATACATAAAAACAAACTTGTACATGCAGTTAAAAAAGCATCTTGTAATTAACAATAACACACCCTGACGCATAATCTTATTCCACCATCTCCAATCCACAATAGAACCTCGCGAAGAGCGGCCGGCTTTCACCCGTTCGTAGTAGATATACCTCGATTACGCACTAAACGCTTTGAAAGATCTTTTTTAATTCAAACTGCGAAGGAGTGGAACTCCCTCCCGCCTTCTGTGTTCCCTGAGAGCTATAATTTGGAACTGTTTAAAACCAGAGTGAATAGGCTCTTTCAGGACAGGCATCATTTGCGATCGACCGCATCCACGCTTACCACCAGGCGGGATCGCGGTCAAATGCCTGCTCTGTTATGAATAAAAAAAAGAAAAAAAAAGAAACCCCTGCAGAGTTTTCAATAAACTTACCATACAAAGGCGGTGCGATGAGATTGATTTTGATCGGCATCTCTGGTGTCGACAGTGAAAGGCCAGCTTTCAGCGCAGCCTTAACCGCGTCAATGCCCTCATAGCCGTAGCACGCACATTCAATGTCAGCACGAATCTTAACAGCTTGCGATGTGAGTTTCCTCTTGATGTTGGCTAAGAGCACTTCTTTCGTCTTCTCGTCTAGACCGCATTCGTTCAATACTGAGGGGTCTCTGTAAGAATTGTGGATATAAAAATTATTATGTCAGAAATGTAAAAAAACATCAGTATTTCTTATGCAGCTGACTCATTCATTGAACTGAATATATAAGTTACGCATATCTGGTTAAGAGAGGATTTTAAAAACGTTAAACAGCTCTTTTTAAGTACAGTAGAATGCCGATTTACCAAATTAATCGAATTGGAGTCCAGATATATTTCAACTGTTATGGTTTACGATAAATCATTACCATGTTATTCTTGTGTTATAATTCAAATTTTATTAAAAAATATATGAAAAATTTGAGTATGCTTATAAATTGTTTTCATAGGTCTATTTTTCTATACCAGAAATATTTATATATGTTTGTACACTTACACAGCAGCCTGTTTAAAGAAGTCATACGCCGACGCCTTCTTCTTATACTTCTCTTCAAAATGCCAAGCAGTTCTCTTGTACAGCTCTTCCAATTGCTCCGAGTTCTCGTAATGTAACAGTTCGGCTACGTGCCGCAGGATCGAGTTCACTGCTTTCGCCTTGGCGTACCTCTCTGTGCACTTGTCAATGTCCTCCGCGGATACACGACGTTTTGACAAGTCTATGTAACCTGGAATGAAGAATAGTGGAACAGTATTATTTTCTTTTTGGTCATCTTTATATTCCATGAATGGTAAAGGAAATTTAATTGGTATAGTACTTTCTTAAGGAATAAACTTTTGCTGTAACAATTTAATAGTTTGTTATGTTGTAGTTTATATTTAGTCGAACAAGACACAAGTTCTACCTTTATACTGTGAATCAAAATTTAGTCATGCCAGAAATTCACTTTTCTTTTAATCAAAACATAATTATATTCGATTTCTTATTATCTTTAAACGTCTTTCAAAAATATAACGTAAAAATGCCATGAGACAACTTAATAGAATCTTATATCTTATAGAACTTATTTTATACTATGAACCATATCAAAACTAGTAACAATATAGTTAGCTAAGTCAATTACCCTTTTCTTTGTCCACTCTGATGACCACAACCGGCTCAGTCTTGCCAACACGAATAAGTTTGTTGATAGAACGAATACGACGTCTGGACAACTCAGAGAGCAATATCATGCCCTCGATATTATTGTATTCGAGCAAATGTACGTATGCGCCCATCTCGGCGATGGAACGCACATTTACCATAACTACATCTTCCACTTCAGGATATTTCTCCTGGTAAAACCTACACGACAGAGGCATCTGAAAATTGGGGGAATTATAACCTCTTTAGAATGAAATTGATATTTGTTTGAATGCAGAATAAAGGGAGCGATCGATTGCCTTTGAGTAAACAAACCTTTACAAACTTTCGTGTGTAGTTTTTCAATAATTTAACTTTGAAAAATCTGATGAAACTATTTTGTTCACGTTGAGCCTTCCAAAACTGACAATTGACAAGTGACAATTAATGTAAGTTGCTATTCTTAATAATGTCTTTTTATCTCTTAAGAATACAAGGCAATTGAGGAATAGAATTTTAGATTTAATTTTTAGATTTGATTTGAATTAAAAATAAATTTTGCGTAGACAATATATGTATATTGAAAATAATATTTAAAGGTTTATTTGATGATTCAATTCACATTCAATTAATACGGCATGTGTCATATTCACAGAACATTAAAAACATTGTACTGATTTTTCAAAAATTGAAAATTGATGAAATCCACATTGATCCACGTCATGGTGTTTGAGTTACATTATATTTTCTATGATTTCGACAAGGGTTGATTAGTTTTAGGTTTATCGTCTGGAACCTCAAACTGACTGAATCCATCATCGATCATGCTTTTAATTTTAATACCTACTAAACTTTTTCTTTTGAAAAAGAAGATTAAAACGCTATCATTTAGGTAGCATGTAATGATTTAACAATTTAAGTGCACTTAAGAAGATTCCTATATACTTATTAAAATAAATCATGGATGAAAGTTAACAAAACTATGTTCTAAAAATATTACGATTCATTATTAGTCCAATCTTGATAGAGACATTGACCTAGCATCAATAAACAAATCCATTTATTAGGTAGTTAGATGTAAGGTCAAATTGTTCGCATACCGAGAATGTAATGTTAATTGATATTTATGCGTGTTATATTTTAATTGATTTCTTCGAAAACCGCGCACTTCCTCAAAAGTTTTGTAAGCGCTTTTGTGTCAATAATGGGGATGATATGAAAATGATAGTTTTCCTCTTTCGGTTTCAAATAGGTATGATAAAGACCATGATTACAATGAATTAACTAACTACCCTTACGCCATATGATATTATAACTAAACACCAATTGCATATGTGAGTGAAAAAGCAAAAACTGAAATAAAATGTGGCTAATTCGCCACGTTTCGACGATCCACTTCCGGAGTGCTAGTAAAAAAATACATATCTACTCCTTTTTACTTAGGTATAAATTATAATATCTCCCTCCACTTAAAAGTAGTTATGAAGATCATAACAGACTTTTGCTATAGGTAATGACTACATACATTTTGAAATAAGCTGAAATTTTCAATTGGATATTTCTCTAATTCGTTAATTATTTTTTATTCCGCGAAGGGTTTTTGTTTGCAAAAATCATACGTTTCTTCTTTAATCAGGGTAACATTTGGATTGAATTTCACCGAAATCATGAAACAACTAGATACCACCAGGATCACCAACGTCAGGATTAATAACAGCCTAAAAGCCAGCAACAGAGCTATGCTCCTCAACCCTGACCCGCTTGCGGTTAACACAACATATGACAATACGAAGAATTAATTGATGTATATTGTCGTATCGTTTAACCAGAGAAATCACGTTTATTAGCCTTTCAGACAGAGTGTACTGCGAAACGTCTTGACGACAACAACGCATAATGATCGGCTCTTAGCTAGTGTGGATATAGTTATATAATAGTATAACAATATGGGTGTTTGGTGAGTTTTTGGCTAATTTATAATGATTTGGAAATGTAGGTTGATTGTTAATTAAAAATTAGTCATTAGCTTGCTCCTTTTCCTGGATTTTGAACGTAGCGTTCTGGATTATTATATCTTCTGTATTCAGAGACTTTTTGATGAAAGAAGTAGAATAAATTAAGTAATATTGTACAAATAATAAACCAAAGTATAACTTTAATTAAACCTGATTAGAATTATTCAAACTCATTGAGTTCAAATTTACTTACAGTAGTTTTAATATGAATGTACGTAAAATGTTTTATTGTAAAGCTAAACTAAAAATGGTAATTCCTGAAAACGCAACTTACTACAAGCGAAGGTTAAATGACAATATTATAATTTCCAATAATGTTTGTGTGATAATATTATGTATAATCATGGACCAATATACTCAAGGTAATATACCTAATTCAATTAAAATGGATGGATCGTCATACATAATATTTATCCTTTCTTTGAATTTATTGAATGTGTTAATGAATTCAGAGAGTTTCTTATAGGTTAATAGAGGTAGATAGATAGCATAATATAATATGGATTAACAAACAGCATAATTGTAATCTGGCTCTAGCTTGAATAAAGTTAGGAGGAGGTAAAGGTACGTTACAAAACTCGTAAAACTTTATCAATAAAAGAACAATAAGCCATAAACAAAACACTCGCTAAATTAATTGAAGAATCGTAAATCATTTTGACAATTTTATGGTCTTATCATAACTGTGAGTTATGACATGAGTAAGGACAGGGTTCCCGAATTTGAATACGTTTATTGTAAACAAGCTGCCCCGGCTCGCTGAAATTCAATTTTTTTACCATTTTTTAATACTAAACAAAGCAGCATACAACGACCTAAACATTTTTAAATTCTGTTTAGCCGTTATTGAATTAAAAGTGGTGTAAAAACATGATTTTCTTTTAATTATTTAAGTAATTTAATTTTTAATTAAGTAGTAGTAGTAATAACTTTGCCCTAGCCTTAGGCCCTAGCATTGATAAGTTTGAGACATGGCCCAGACGGAAGTTGGAAACGTCGCGAAATTTATTATTGAAGTGAAACTTCTATATCGGGGTTGGAAAAAATTTAGTGTAACATTTTTTCGTTACGCGTGACATTTTTCCGTTACGCGCCATCTTTTTCTTATCCCTACCACGCGTGATTCGACGTATTTCTGTAAAGTTGCATCTAGTAAATTATTTTTTGAAAAATAAGGTCATAAAGAAGTTTCACTTCTTACGTGTGTACACTAGTACACGCACACATTTTTTTATTTGTTTTAGGTGTCTAAAAATAATTGCGGAAATGAATGTTTGAATTCTGTAGAAATCCCTGAATTTCATGTCATAGTTTTATATAAAGAAAGGTTTTCCTTTCATTTGATTAACCAAATTCGTTGGATAGATATCATTCTCATAATTATTGACTCTGATGATCGATTCAATAAAGTACGGGGTGCAATTTAAAATTTTGGCCAGTTTGATGCCCCAGGTGTAGCAAGCGAATTTTCGAAAATCTTTGAAATCAGTTCTCTTTTATTTTCAAAGATATCGGACTTGTATTGGAATTGATCTTCTGAGTTAATTTTTCTATCAGTATTAAGAGTACTTTCACTTCGGTTACAAAATATCACCCTTTATTTCCAACTAGCGACCCGCCCCGGCTTCGCACGGGCGGCACGGGTGCAATGCTGATACTAAATACACTACAGAAAAACTGTGAACGTAGTATATAAAAACATAGCGGCCCGCTCCGGCTCCGCACGGGTATAAAATATATATAGCCGGGCGGCCGGCCGGTACCGCCGCAAACGCTACGTCCCGCAATTTTTAAATCTGTAATATCTTCGAAAATATTCACTTAAATCATACGGTGTAAAGGGCCATATAGATCTATATTAAATGAAAAATGTATTCAAGGTATTTAATTGGTTAAGGATTAATGCTGTATTGGTTAAAATCGCTTCGAAAATTAGCCATTATTTGTCGTAAAAAGTAAATGACAAAAAAAAGTTATTGTGGGTTATCCATAAGAGATAGACATATACCATCGCGGACTTTTCTGTAGACCTTTTCAATGTGTACAATACTCAGTACATTATTTTGATAAAACTCGTAGGGTTCAGCCTGCGTTTGCAATGTAAGCGGAAAAAATGTAATTTTTTACGACATCACATTAGAAACCTCAAAAATAACAGTACTTCTCCACTATTTAATGGATGTTATTATACATATAAACCTTCCTCTTGAAACACTCTATCTATTAAAAAAAACCGCATCAAAATCCGTTGCGAAGTTTCAAAGATTTAAGCGTACAAAGGGACAAAGGGACAAAGAAAGCGACTTTGTTTTATACTATGTAGTGATGATGCATTCTTCAAAGCATCTTTCATTGACCTAGATGTAATTTTCTTTTCGAAAATATATTAATGTCGTCACGACCCATTATTCTTATGCAAAAGACGTCAAAACCGTAATTCTATATTGTCTATTGAAGGTTGAAAAAGATCAATTAGCTGTTGACCCGATCGAGATTCTATACGAAAGTGGGCCATGATCATTTTTATTGTTTTATTGGCTGGATTGATTTATTTTCGTCCAACGATACTAGCTTATTAGTGGCACATTATGATAAACGGTTCTCTGCGTATCCCTTTGTAGTATATTTCAATTAGAAGTTCTATTGGCAATAGATACAAATAAATATTTCTGGACAATTTTCACACACGGGGCGATTTGATTCTATGCTAAGCTTTCGCTTTGAGCGTAACAGTAAACATACAAGCATACATGCATAATTTTAAATAAATACTTATATAGATAATCAGAACCCAGAAACAGAGCAAACATTGTTTTAATATTTTTTTAATATCAATAGAACGGTTCAAAATTCTAAACCTATAATATTATCTAGAAGTAAATGGGTTGATTCTTGATGGAAGTATTTCTTCTGTTAAATGGGATAAACAATTTTTCTGACTAAATCCCTAGCCTATAGATATTCTAGTACAGTTCGCAAGGACAATTCCCTGCTAACTGATCTTTAATTATATATTGCTCTTTAATTTGATATATTTTTGACGGAGTTTTTCTATTGATAACTATATTTTAGATACTGTGTCTACCTGTGATGTATACTTATGTATAAAATTAAAAATATATCGTGTTTAATTTTTATTATAAATTTTTGTAAAACACATACTTACCTACTTATAGGTATTATTTAAAACCACAATATTTTGTTCCAAATAAACACGATGCTCACAGTTAATTATTTGTGTGTATCATGTTTAATTGAGGTTTGGTTAATGAGCAATATTCAGAGCTCTTTTATAATATATTGTAATTTTACGTTTTATTTCAGGTTTATTTGTCTGAGCATTGTTGTAACAGCACATTTAGCTGGATGTTTAGAAGACACTACGGATGGTAAGATACATAACAAGTTTATGATGCTTTTTCATACAGTCTTAAAATATCCAATGTAAAATAAATCGTAACATATGTATGCCAAAAGTCTGCCTAGCATAACCAACCTAAAAACGTATGAGGTAATAAATTAGCATACACATAAAACCGTTAGCAACACATGACGTTGCGTCTGGCTAATCACACAGACAGACGTGAAGTGACTTATTATATTATCATCTATTGATACCAAGAAGCTTATATCTAATACACTGGAGATTTCGGTATGAACATTA
>CAJQZM010041109.1:46444-67900 GCA_907164665.1 Colias nastes | reverse complement strand
CCAAGACTGGCTAAGTCTCGTCTTGTTCTTGCATTTGGGCAACACTACTTAACAGTGCAGTGGCGGGAAATTTTAATAAAGTTAACACTGAATATAGAACTCAATATAAACGAGCCGTAGAGTCATAGACAGAGGTTAGGATTAACTGCAAATCCGTGCATGTGTACGCATTCTCTGAGGGTACTGGCTGATCTTTTTGTGGGTTAAAATGTAAGTTTTGGCGATTTTATTCCTATAAATAACAACTCCAATAACGATCGATTAAGAAATAAATTGTTAGATAACTATATTGAGTGAAAACATACGCTATCTACGTCCACTGGTAATTATTTTGCACGAGCAACTTCCGTAAATACACTATTCTATAAGTACCAGTCTAAGCAATCACTGAACTAGATGTGTAAAAAAATGAATTTGCCAAAAACATAACCGTGTAAGACGTGAGATATGTAATTTTTATATTATGTGTAAGTTTATAGTTGAATACTTTCTAATGAGCTATAAGTTTATCACTTGTACCGTGCTCTATAAAAGCAGGGGTGGCTTCGACACGACAATCAAAATGTAATGGTGGTTTTAATATTGTCGTCGATTTATAAAGATAAGTCAGTGAGAGTAAATATTAAATTTGTTAACGATACTTTGAGATTAAGTGGGAGGGCTGGTCCTCGCGTTATATTAAGTTCTAGGGTACATAATATTGCTTCAATATTTATTTGCTATAATATGATTACAATTTTTAGTGCTCTAATCGTGGTAAATGTTGTTTGTGAAAGCTTGTATATTTATCAATATGGTCCCTGAACGACTTGAATATTAAAAATATTATGAACTTAATTTGCTGTAGCAGTTGGGTAGCTTGATGGTAAGCGACCACCACCGCTGATGAACATTATAGTATCCTTACAAGTTACGCCTCTGCAAATAGGTAATGTACTAATGTATGAGTTTGGAATCTATGAAAATTCCTAATCAAAAAAAACAAGAACTTGTTTTTTTGTTTTTATTTAAAACATATACAGCCGTACAAATAAACGAGTTATAACATTTTATGATAAGAATAAACTAAGAATAAGGAAAAATCATACAAATAAACACGTAATAAATGAAACCTAGTATAACGTCGTAATAAGTATTCATACTAATGCTATTTCGACGTTATTCCGGCTACCACCCTAGTATAAGTCTGACATAACCGAGTTATAACCATGTTATAACATATCTTTTGGTACATTGTGCTGTGTTTTAGAAAGTTTTAGAATCAATTTTTAATCTAAATTTGAGATAATGGCAATGAGAGTAATACGAGAAGTAGAATAAGTTGAGAAAATTAATAATTTCATTAAGTAGGTATTGAAATGGAAAATTTTGTAAGAAATGTCAAAACATACGAAATTATGAAAAACCCTTTTGATATTTTATAATGTTTTATTTATTAAACCATACATACATAAAACTTATTTCTAAACTTATCACAATGATATTAACTTTCGTAGAAAATATAAATCTTCATATGCCTGGAGTTGTATGTTTTTAGCTTGTTTTTAGTACCATTTATTTGGCAACTCTCTATCTCAAGGCAGACGCGGAGGTGATTTGTTTTCCGTTCTCCAGATAGCTTACTTTAAGATAGTGTTCTCTTTCATTTGCTTGCATATTTCATGATATTTAAATTATTTCCAATAATATTTTACAAATAAATAGACAGAACATCGTATGATGAAACTTCAACAATAAATTTGAGAGAAGTCAAACGAGCGTCAAAATGACAGCACCAAGGCATAACCATAGACAAATTCAATGTTTTCCATAATTTCATGAATAAATGGCTACGTTGCCGCTTCGCGCCTATTGCATAGTGGGAGAATAGTTACATCGACGTTATTTCAAGTTTATTTGTAAGAAATTATGACATCCTTATTATTTATTTATTCTTATCATACCTATTCATTGCATAAGGTTTGAATAAGCAAGTTTTTATTTGTACGGCTGATATTTTATAGCAGCATGTACTTTGGACTTGGACGGCTTTAAATGTCTGGTTTATTATAACTGCAGGTTTCTGAATATTAATACATGCTAATACAATTCTAGCATCAAAACCCGGGCAATATACACGTTAGGAAGCATTATCGAACCACACCATAAAAGAGTAGGCAAGCCGTGAAGGATTACTTTGTGATTTTCACTATCATCAATTTTCATAAGCGCGACAGCGCTACCGTGGTTACAAAGGCACCTACTTCCTACGATACTATGGCTCCTTCTGAATACTTTGTTTTAAAAGTGTATTTAATATATATTTTCAGTGTATCTGTATGTATCTATATTTTAAATGGTTTTATGCAAAAAAGTATACTAGGTCAAAAACAAATTCTCATCATCTATAATTCTTCAATAGCACCTACCTTTATAAATTCACCTTTTCTGTAAATCTTTTTAAACTAATGAACATAATAATATGCAATTGGTCATATTATATAGTTTAAACCGCAAAAAGAACATTAACAAGGGAGCAATAACACACAAAAATCTAGCCAATGAATACAAGTTGCTCAAGCCTTCGTCTTATATTCCCCGTACATACAGAAATACATAAATCTTCACATATTGCGCTCCGAAGCTCCAAGAGAAACGCTAACCCTTGGCTGGCTCGTTATTGAGCTCTCACTCCCATTGTTTTTGTCTTCCTCTCACCGATACATGAGACGCTTTTCAGCTAATCATGCCGTCCCTTTCCAATTTCAATTTACTCGAAATGGATTTTCAGGGCTTTGTGAGATCAGCAAAGTCGACGCGAAAAACAACGTTAATTTTCCGTTCATAAGTTCAAAAGTAATACGTTATTGTTTTAATTTCGTTATTAATTATTTCTGTTTACTTTGTGTATGTTTCATATAGTATCAATTACAGAATATTTGCAAATATGACATGTACCTACACTAGATTTGTGTAGAGTTTGGATTTTCTATGGCCAGGCCATTGTGTAAATGGGTCTTTCCACATAGAATTTCTCAGTAGCAGCCAAAGATTGAATTTGCGTTTAGGATTATGATAAGACTCGCTTCTTTTTTGTGTCGCCTTTTGACACCAGCCACTCCTTTCCCGGACTGTTAAAATATATATATGGCTGGTTCTATTTTAAACATATTTAAATTTAATATTTTTTTACAGATTATATAACTAGGTATTTACTATTTGATAATGCCTAGACGTAAAGTCTTCGTGAAATTAGATAGATAGGATTTTTTTTCAATAAAAGAATGATTTATGTTATGAACGAGAAATGCCTATTTTCATTTCTTATGAACTAAGTACAATAGTTCTTTAAATTAGTTTTCTTTGCTAGTAGAGAAAACTTAGTTCATGTCGTTAAGAAAGTTGGACGATTCACCGACATGTAGTTTATAAGACAAAAAACAGATTTTTGGTAAGCAGAATGGAAATGAATTACAGCATTTAATCTTGCCATAATGATTTATTTTGTTGTGAAGGTGAAAAAAACACATTTGCAATGCTTCGTTATTTTAATATTTTGAATACTAGATATTTTATTATATGTTGGTGAAAATGTACCCGAAATTTAAAATTAGGCGTTGAAGTATAAAAAAGCTCACACGCAAACAACTTACATTAATAAGTGTTAATACTCAGTGACAGCTGATATAATGATAAATAACAGAATTATTTTAAGGGACTGCATTATTTTTCTTCTGTTCTATTTAATAATTGTTTGTACGATGTCATCAAATTGTAATGTAGTTTTCTAACATTACAATTAAAAAAAATATTTACCATCATCGCATCCAACATTTTTACCGAGTATCATAGGCCTTATTTTATAATCCTAGACCCTAGTGCAACCCGGGCGAAACCGGGAAAGCGACAAGTATCTAATAAAACGTTTAAAATTTTTGATACACAGAAAAATTTGATTGGCTAATTGTTACGTATCCAGCATTTCTAGCGCATGACTATAGGTACTAACTACTAACATATGCTTAAAACATAAACTAAATATTGCATAGTTTTCAGTTGTTGTAATACAACACTTTTTTCATTGATTTTGCAATTATGTCCCTCATATACGTGCCTATATTAATCATGTGCCAACAATGCGGTTTTTCTGTAAAGCTCAATAAAATACAGCACGTGATGGGCGGAGAACCATCAGTCAGAAGTGGGTGTGATGATCTTTATTGCTGACCACAATTGTCAATGAAAAAACCTATTTTTGTAATATTGCAGACAGCGAGGGGGCCACGTTTAAAATTACCGACTATCTTTAGTTGAAGAAAACAAAACATATTTATATCTTTTGTTTTTTTTTTGAGAATATAGCACATATTTTTTTAAAATATCCTATAGAAATAAATCCTTTATTTTTCTAAATTTAAACCGTGTGAAACCTGAATTTAAACAATGATAGAAAATCTTTACTGCCTACTGGTTCTGTTAATTCAAAAACACTTTTTGTTTGTAGCATCAATCAAAATTTTCCTTTTGAGATATGTGAATCATAAAATAACATAGGTAGTTAATAATTATCAAATTTTAAACACGTTTTAATAAGCAGATAAAAAACTGATATAAGTATAGATAATCATAGTTTCTGCAAAAATATAAGCAGTCCTTCAGAAACTCGTCGTATATTTTTACAACAGTCATTGCAATAATTCATCAGTACCTACCTATACTTAAGACTGCAATGCGTACGCAGAGTGTGCGGTCGCCATTCACGGAACATCTCTCATTGTGCCTTTGTCCATCTGTCAGTGGCATCCCAAACATGTATTCTCTCTGGGCATTTGAAAAAATCAATGTTTACCTTTATACTCGAGCACATATTTTTATACAAAGTGTGGGTTTATAATGAGAAGCGTTTACAGAATAACGCCTGTTCACAATACCCTAACGTGGGCTCGAATTAAAAGTATGACAAATGGACTTAACTAGCATTCTTGCTATGTTTGTATAGCTGTACGAAAGTAACGAAAAATGATTGTAAATTTGACACATTTTTTTTAATGTTAAAATTATTTTCGTAATCACTAGGTTTACGTTCGTAAAATTTTTTAAGTCTTTGTTTTCGGCACGTCTGGTATGCAAATTGATTGTAAAAACTTATAAATAATTTGACCGTCGGAAAACGAGAACAGCGTATTAAGGCGAAGGCCGAAGAAATTTTGGCACGCTTTGTATCGTTCGCTATTGAGCAAACTGTTAGATAATTATAATGGTGTTATTCAATAATTTAACAGTTTTCCCTTTTTATTATTGGGAAAATAATTTTACGTTGGTCAAATGGTAGGTACTAAACTAAATTTAAAATTAAAATAAATTTAACGAAAATTTATAATAATTATACATTTGTTCATTATGTTATTAATTAATTGATAATAATTAATAACCTACGTATAGATAGCATATCGTCGCAAGAAATATTAATATTTAAAGTTTTCAATATTTTTTGTGTCGTTCTACGTTGTGGCTACTTTCTTGTTGCCATACATTTTCTACTCAGAGCTACTCGTTACGTCGCTTTGGGTGGTCATCCATTGTAGTAGCCACACCGGCTATACTCAATCACTTCCGTACGGATATAGGAAATATAACAATAACAAGTACAAATCGTTAATCACTAGAATATTTTGAAATTACGTGCTCTACCTACTCATTATAGGACATACCTAGGTAACTATATTTATATTAAATGTAAAACAATTAAAAAGCATTACTAACTATTGAATTAAGTAAATAAAATTTAAACTTTACTACTGTGTACTAAACTGTACCTAGGTATCTATCTATTGTATAATATGAGTCTCTACGTGGTCTCTACATTAATGAAATTAAATTAGCTCTGTATTCAGATATTTGATTATAACTTTAAGAATGAATGCAATGAAATGAAAATTTATTTGATTGTTAACTCTCCATTTTCTATTGGTTAACTTACATCTTACATTACTTTATTCGTCAAATGGACACACCTACCATATTAAGTAATTAAAAGTAGTAAAATATATAAAATAAAATATTACTAGAGTTCAAATCTGTAGCGTTTGAAAGTAAGTAGTCTATGTTGCCTATGGTTGCCTGCAATAATATTATGAGTGTAAAATACGTATAAGAATATGCCTGAAAGCCGTTTACAAGTAAATATAGTTTAATTTTTATTTGTAACCTTGGTTTCAACGATATAGTAAATGTATAAAACAATAAACGTCCAAAGACTATAGCTCTTCTAAAATAATTACCATTTCTTTGTTTCAAAAAAATAAACTATTTCAAATTACCAGTTACCTCTAACCATGTGGCGCTTTGTCTAACGAGCGGTCCTTTCCACAAACAATGAAAATGGACAAGTGTTGAAATCGTCACTTCATAAAACATAATAACTGTCCGTAGTCCATCGTGGGAACTGAGCTAGCATCACATTCGCATCCGGATCCTACCTGACTTAGTATTTTTTTCCGTTGTAAAACACTCGTAGTACTAAACACTCCATTCAATGTAGTGTTTAAAATGACTCTTTGATTCGCTTGAATGGGACTTTTGAGGAATCATTCATCTCGACTCTCAATGACTCATTGAATGAGAGACAAAAGGATGAAGGTGAATTTGAATACTCATTTGCTAAATGTTTCTGACTTTATTTTTGATGGAAAGATTAATTGAACTATTTTCTTACTAGTCAAAAAAGAGCGATACTTTGAGCGATGGCTCGTCAAGCAATGGAAATGTGAAACAAATATTTTGTATGGGTATGTATTAAGAAATAAAGCATCAGCAATCACTTCAATTAACTATTTAATTATATACTTAAAAATAAGAAAGAAAAATCTTAAGCTTGGCAACTTCTGTCGCTTACACTAACCTTAGACAAATAGGAATCATGCATGATGCATTATCATAAATAGATTTATCCTTTTGTATGATTCCCGGTTACCGGTAGATATAAAACTTATTGAAATCATAAGATCAGAGATCCGTATACTTAATGTTTGACATAGCTTATACAATTTTTATAATACCTACTGTAGGTATCCTATAATACCTACTTAGGTAAGTATATTGCGTCGATATTTTTGCAATATTTCCGTAGACAATAATTGTATTATTTTTTCACTCAATCATAGGTAGATAGGTACAACATGAATGAATGCGTAAAATATGAAATGGTCATCGTAAACAAAAAATCTACCTGCGCGATCCTTACTACGACCTAAGTTGTAAGATTTTATGAATGAATTTCGTGAATGAAGGATTGGGCAGAAACTTCCGTTTGCACGAATACCGTGGGCCCAATCAATTTCACGCTTTTACACCGTTGCATAAAACGGACTTGAAATAGCTAAAGAAATAGAAAAGATATCTATAAAACGTTGCAATTTTGTACCCAATAACAAATCACATGATCGAACGCCTTTAGTGAATGAATTCAAACCAAAATGTGCCTCCAGTCGGTGAGTCTATTGAAGTGAATGTTACTGTCGCGTGAGATTAGGCACAAATATTATTTTATTGTTATTGCACCGTAAACATGTAATACGGCCATTTAAATTCAATGGAAGCCCTATGTTGAAGTATACTTAATTCATTGTATGTCTATTTCAAATTTAAATCCAACCTTCTAAGCTTATGTAGAACAATTTGATAGATAATAATAATTATTGCCTTGGAAAACGGAAAATATTGCCATACGTAGGTAATCAAGGTGGCGTCAAATAATCAGACTGCAGTCTTTAGGTACCTAATCAGTGCGATTACCAATTAGATATACTAATCATAGCAATACTTAATGTTATCAAACAATACAAATAGATAGACTTTATATCATTACTATCAATATTGTTTATTATCTATAAATATTGTAAAAGTACTTCAAAGTGTAGATAAAATCAGTGTTTCTTATCAAAATTATATCAACGTCCCCTTACGAAGGCTTTAAGCGTGTAACTACTAAATACCTAACTATCCTACCTCTACTCCACATACGCAAAGATTTCATGACTACGCACTTTTTAATACAGATAACTAATAAATAATAGTATAATATTAAACGTCAGTAAAAAAATGTTTTTAATTGCGAAGATCCCGCGTTATTTTTTTGGCAATATTTCGGCGACAAACTGTCTGGCTGCGACCGAAGTTGGACACATAAATATCGAGCTATTTCACAATTCCAAATCCTTTAAAAGGCGCGATACATTGACGTGGGTCTCCTTTCCGGTGGCCTCGGATATAAAGGAACCAATTATGAACAGTGCCTACACGGAGCTATCTAAAAGGCTCTTCAATTCGGCTTCCGAATTTCAAAGAAATAGACAAACGGGGAAGGGATTAACGTAATTTAGTTTATTTTTATAATAATCAAGAAACGTTTTGTTGAGATACATGAATGCACCATGAATTAAGAAAGAAATAATGGTTCTTGCGTGTTATTCCATTATTTTATAATTTATGTTTTTTTTTTAAGTTTAATCTACTTTATAATAATTTTATTAACACTTTATATAGGTAGTTTTTAACTTATAATTCATAACTTATGGTAAAAAAAATCATGAGTGAGTATAGTTCTAAACGTACAGATACTTAGGCTTCATACAAACAAAAAAGTTAATCCAAATCTTTTAATATGTTACAAAATAAAAGTGAAAGGAGAATAAATTGCTTTTGTGAACAGACTTGACCCCCTGTGGTCATCGAATTTGCCCGTTCCTTGCAATTCTTACCGGTCATCTATCCCTTTTGATAAACTAGTAACAAAAAATTTGGGCCGATTTAGGATATTTTTCTATAAACGATGATAAATTCGAACTACATATACAATAATTCATAATTTGGCATAAGGCTTTGTTCTAAGGTTGATAGGGGATGATATCTGGTAAATGTTGATAATAGAAGGCAACCGTTTCTACTGTTATTATTTACTAGCGGTCCGCCCCGTCTTCGCCCGTGGTACATATTTACGTTTTTTCTACACAAGAATCATCCTCGTACTTCAAGGAATATAATAAAAAAGAATTATCGAAATCGGTCCACCTGTTCACGCGTGATGCCGTGACCAAGGAAAACGGTTTTCATTTTTATATATATAGATTAGTGTGTAGGTTTGGCATAATAGTACCCATTACATAGATAATATTTAAACAATTGTCGTATTATCGTAAGTATATAGAGAAAATATTATATCTGTGCTGTTTTATATCTAATACTAAACATGATACAGCAAGTATTTTGTACCAGAATACCTACGTAAAATATAATTACAAAGTATTAATTAACTTTAAACTTTCTAAATTCATCGTGCCATATCCACCATAACTTAATTCCGTAATCACAACATCAGCTCTCATCATTGAGCCATCAGTCGACTCGGTTTGGGCGCGTATTGATAAGGATAATTAATCATGTCCCAACAAACTAAATGACCATTAGCCGCCTGCTGAATCACCTTCCCGACACGGTGGTCGAACAAAATCACGTAGGTACTTCTTTAGAGTACATACTTCGAGTCAACTCGTGCCATAGATTGAAAAAGCTTTAAATCTCTTCACTATTTATAATTGTTCACTTAATTTAAAGATACAATTAAATATCCAGCGGTTAACCATAAATACTCTATGGTCGTAGGTGGTCATCGTGATATTTTATCTGTGACCCATTAATTGACGTTTGACAGTTCTTTCACAACAATCAGCGGGGCGCAGTTATTACCACAACCGGAAACGCGTGGATATTGATGTCTCAATTCCAATCTTCCTGAGTTGCGGGAAGTCGACAATAACCACACGACCACGGACTCATTATTAAAATATATCTATTATAGAGCTGAACAATTAAAAATTCGATCATCCAGGTGCGATATAAGCTCATTCATTCCGTTCCATAATTTTGACCATTTTCCTAGACTACCTAGTGGATACTTAAACACAGCCTTGGGATTGTTCTCCTAAAAGCTCATGTGTCATGTTTTAATTTATTTTATTGTAAAAAAGTATAGGAATAGTCTCTTAAAATTTATAACAGTATAAATTGAATTTTATTTCATATATTTTTCAGAGACATTATCCCCAGTCTCTTACGTTATTCTTAATACCGGATACATCGCATTTATACTTCTATTTTATCTCGTGGATAAGGAAACTTTTAAATGGAACAGACAACCGACAAGTAATAACGTCGCGTTCACTGATATTGATTTTCTGATTTAGCTGCCCCTGCAGATAACGAAATAGGAAAGGTAACGTACCACCTTCCTCCCCATGTTCTGTTAAAAACTTTATAACAAACCTCTTTTGATTATTTGTTTACCTTACCTTGGAGATTGTTTTGTTTTCATGTTTCTAAATAGTTTATGTAACTACATACTTAAACTAAGATTATTTTTAAGAAGAAAGCGATTGACAAACTTTCTTTTTAAAAATGAAATAATGGAATATTTAAAATTAAATGCGTTTATTTACTATTATGTATTCTGTGATTAATTCATCAAAATAATTTTAAACATAAGGTATACCTATAGTACCTATTGAAATATTGTATGGCCTACTTTTTTAATATCTATGACTGTGATCTATGATTTATGTGCAAAAAAGATAATCCATCGTTGGTTTTTGTTAAAAAACTTTTGCTTTCAACGTAGAGTGGCATAAGAAAGACCGTAAAGAAACTAATAAATTATTGCTATAAATACCAGACAATTAGACAAAACGATGATAATGCAGCCGATAAAAAAGTCCAATAAAATAAAGTACGGCATTAATAGAGATATACGGTGGCGTACGATGAGTTTCCATTGATTGGACGGCGATTTATTGTGCGGAAATGCCGTTACTAGCTAACATTTCCGCCCCGCACTATTCATTTTCCTTTTTTTACTGAAAAAAAGGGCGCGAGATAACTTAATAAGAATATGCGTTCATACAGCCCTGACAATGGAAGATTTATTCCTTACTACGTTGAACTAAAACTTACTTTTGATTAATTCGATATTTTCGTAGACAGTATAATTTAGTGGATGTAGAGCTTTTTAGGTAATAATAGTTCTTTATTAATTTAGGACTGATATTTCAATCAGCAGTCGTTGTTTTATCTGTGTTTTTTCATTGAAATGATAATTTGTCTTTTGATAATATTTTAAACAGCTTAGCAAAACATCTCAAATTTATCTATGGATATAGATAGACTTAACAAAATCTTATTTTTGTTGTATTCAATTGTATGAATTAAGTAAAATATGTAAATGCAAGTTGAGAATTTTCCATGTCAACACGCAATAATATCGGTGTTCCAAAATAATTGCCAAACATAACCTTGTTATCCAGCGCAAAGACAAATGATCGCATCACCCTACGGAACCCGCGCGTAACCCCAAAATGTTCATATCCGCCAACGATGATCTATGCGAGGGTATTTCCTGACACCGGCCAGTTGCTACTTGATTTAGCGGAAAGTCAGATAAAACCTAATGCGAACAACAAAAAAATACATCACAATACCGGCGCCATAAATATGACGGCTTGTCGTAAACCTTTATGTCTGTGCGTAGTAGCTGCCGCGTGAAAAATGGCTGTGAGATACAAATAGAAAAACTAAAATATTTTCCTTCGTATCGGGTCTGGTAACGCGTTCCTGAGTTATTAGCGTTCGCTTCATAAACTCTAGCCTTCGCGCCAAGGTGACACAATGTGACCTGAAATTTATCAAACTGTAAAATATTGTTCAGGGAAATAAGTTCGGGAAAAAATATTCTTGTTTTATTGCGATTGTTTCTTCTTACAATTTCAATTTAACCTGTTTAATGTTCTTTACAATGTATCTAAATATTTAAATATTTGTTACTTACCAGCCTATTAGATGTCTACATTATTTTATTGGTTACCTAATAGTTACAGTTACATAAATGAAAAAATAAGGCTGACTTTATATTCCAGAGATCGCTTAGGTAATAGGTAGCATCTATCGTAGCAGTTCCTTAAACATTATTATCAATATGCTCTTGCACTTCTAAAAATATAAAGCAATTGCATTTAAATGTTAGCAATTTATAAATATCAATTATCATAACAAAATAAAACCAGCCGACTAAAATTCGGTGCTTTTCATAGCAGTCGATTTCCATTAAATCCAAGCAATATTAAGCGATCCACATTGTAAACGTGTTTATTAGTAGAAGCAATAAATGGCGGGTGGTAACTGCTAGGTTAGCCGCTAAATCGTTCTAGCGCGTGCTGCTAAGCCCCAGCTACCACGCTCTTCAACGCCGTACCGCGAGTTTGATTTACTTAATGGATTATACATAGCGAATATACACGTTGTAAATGTTAGGCATACACGTGTTCTGACTTAAACGAGACGTGTGAATTAGTTAATTAAGTTGTAAGTTCGGTTTTGCATTTTTAGAACGTTATGTCAACTTTAATGATGGCATACAATAATAATGCTACAGCATTACTTTTTTTCCTGTTTCATTGTGATTATGTACAATTTAAATATTATTTCAACTCTAAAACTTAAATATTTTTTGGATGTACTGTAACTGTAACTCTACTTGACACTACTAGTGACAGTTTTAAAATAGTCTTGAATAGTGATGTAATTCATTGAATTGAATTATTCCTAAGCGTTTAATATTATTACAAGCTACTTCCGGGATGATAAATCTATTCTAAGAACTAGCCCTAAGGCATGATCTTTTAATCGATGCACAGCTCAGAAGATAAGAAGGCATAACAACGAATGCGCGAGGTCTCGTTATCATGTTTCAACTCTATTGCACACTGACCATACACGCGCTCGTCCATCATAACGATATTGCCTCACCAACAATATTGTTTCATTTACCACCTCGTGTTCACACAAAAATATACCATATGTGTAAACGATAAGACTGATAATCTTTATGGATGTTTTAAGAATCGATACAACCCTCGACCACTACCAACAATGTGTAACGCTCGGACAGCTATTGAAAATGTAACTTTATGTGTCGGTGTGAAGGTTCTTTATTAGTTTATTTGCAGTGTAATTTGTATTCGATGTTACTTCTAATACAAAGTTATGGCTATAATATGCTTTGTCATAAATGCTCTGTATAAAAAGGATGGTCTAAAGTGATTAGAAATAAATTGTTTAAGCTTTATAATTTCGATCTTCTGAATGATCTTGATGCTCTTGATGTTTGGTGCTACTTCAATAGGACTCTATCAACGTTAAAATGGCACCTCAATTTATGTGTGAATAAAGAAGAGTTTGTAGAGTAGATTATAAGAGTTCTGTAATTGCGGAAAAAGTTAAAAGTTATAGGAAGATTTGTAAAAACAACTACCTTATATCACAGTGATACATAGTTTATTTCTATTTTTGTTTAATTGGTGCGTATTAACTTACTTAATGATCTAAGGTATTAACAGAAGCCCAGCACAATATTTATTTGTCACACACATTCACGTGTGTCTGCGAGCTGCCGAAAGGCTGTATTTGTTGTGTATCAAGCTAATCGGCTTACCGTCGGCTAACACTCGCCCTTTTCAACCGAATCTTTTGCAACTGAATCGAAGGCGTTTTCTTCATTCATTGAAATTAATTCTCAGTTTGTTTGCCTATTGTCGAACTACCGACGTCTACGCCTTTGTATCGTCTAGTTATTTATTTAATAACGGCGACATCGCTTTGTTGAATGGCCCTCAATCAAACGCGGAGGCGTTTGTCCTTTGTTAAAGTAGGTATTTATCGAAATTGTACACGCCTTTATAAAGCCAGTAAGTAGGTAGCAAAATCACTTATTCCGTGAATTAGAAATAACAAATATAACCTGAAGATTAATACTATAGTATCAACAAGTCTTGAAATATTTACATTTTGTATTTATTGTGATGGGTTGATATTAAAATTTTTAATAGAGCCTACTACATAGGATGTAGAGAAAACCTACGTATCGACGTGCCTACGTATTATATGTAAAAGAAATAAGTTAGCATTATATCTATGTCAAGTAAGTGATTTTCATGATTGTGGTGCTTATGATAGGTAGGTATGCATTAAATACATACTTAAAAAATAGATATGCCTAGCTGCCTGCGCTACTTTATTCTTAACTAGCTGCGCTCCGCGGTTTCACCCGCGTGGCTCCGCTCCTGTTGGTCTTAGCGTGATGATATATATATCCTATAGCCTTCCTCGATGAATGGGCTATCTAACATCAAAACAATTTTTCAAATCGGACCAGAAGTTCCTGAGATTAGCACGGTCAAACAAACAAACAAACTCTTCAGCTTTATAATATTAGTATAGAATATAGATTATCATTATAATTTTTTCCATGCAGATTCAATGTATGCGTTTTTTTAAGGTTTTTTCTTTTCATATAGCTAGATAGACATAAACTTCCTACCAACTGAGATTCCCTTCAATTGCTGAAAAAACCTTTGAAGCTAAAAAAACATTTTTGGCTTCTACATTAGAAACCATAATAGTATCTACTTAATTAAGTAAGTCATTATTTATGTTGCAAGATAGATTATATGTTTAAATTAATGATAGCTTTAGAATAAAGTAGGTATATTTACCTTATTATTGTCACTTTACAGTTAATAATAATTCCTAACAGGTTATTGACGGCGCCATGGTAAAATCACAGTTGGTAAAATGTATCTAATAGATATATGTAGTTCATTAACTATTTATATATATAGACTTAAGTGACAAAGTATGATCTTTCCTTCTCATTCTTTACCTATTTCTTTTAAATTATTTGAGGGTATGTCCAAAGTATGTCAAACTACGCTGAAATTAAACAATATAGCCAATAAATCTGTAGCTCTTTCGTAGCACAATAAAGTGCATACCTACGTTCCCATTCAAACCATTTATTCACGTAAATACATCTCTACATCTATGGGATATGCATCTTTCTATAAGGCTAATTCACAGGCAAATACAGGTGTAAAGAAAACAAGTTAGGTATCGAACAAGTGTGTCAGTAATCGGGTCGCGGCTATCTCATCGGCAGCCCGCGATTAGATTGTACCGGCAAATATTTAACCGGTAAACAATGGTCAACTACACCTCGCTCCAATTTGTTGTGAGCTAATACATTTATATGTATTAACATCTATAAGCAAACGTTTGTGAAATAGTGTGAAATATTATAAAGAGTATGATGGTTTTGCTTACGAGTTACCTTCGAGTTACTCTTACTTATACGCAAAATACAGGAAATTTCGATTTAGGTGCGCAGTGAGAAGTAATTGCTGTTTTGCTGATATTTGATATTATCAAAACTTTAATAATCTACCTTACTAGTATATTTTCTACTATTTAAAATTCTCATCTGTAATTATTAGTCGGATCTGGCTAATTCATAACCATAACGGCGAAATATAGGTATCTAAACATGGCAAAACTTTAAGCTAACTTCAAATAGGTAAAATCAGGATAGGGACAGGAATAAAAGCACTCTTATTTATGTCAATCACTTTAATACTCAATAGTAATAATTTATATTTAACACTTTTTACAAAGACATGTGTGGGTATATAACTTTAATAATCAGCACGATAATTATTATTAACGTTATTTTAAAGAATCCCACGATAAAATTATGTACACAATATACAACTTTTACTACACTTTCTACTGACTACAGTTTACATTTTCATAAATATACTTCTCTTTGGAATATACATAAATAGCTACTCTAGGCATAAAAATCAACTATAATAATACTGCACCTTATATCTAAATATTGCAATCTGATAAAATCTGGTCATTTCGTTAATAACCTTTACACCTAAATTTACAAAATACTGTAATGGAATGTATAACTTAAAGTAATTTTAAGATTAAATACAAATATGTTATGTACGTAAAGAGATAATCGTATGTACGTAAAAGGTGTTGAAAGGTAAGATAAGGAAACAGACGCAAACGTGTTACAAAATTTCACGAGATAGAGAAGAGTACCATAACTCTAAATAAAATAATAGGAACTCATAATACCTTATAGAACCGTTTCACAATATATTATTATGTTGAGAAATTTAACACTATAATCGATTGCCGCAAACCAGAAATGGTTAGAGAACTTGAAAATGGTTACCTATTAAAAAGTTTTATGTGGTAACAATAATACGAAATGTTACGTGATTGAAGGATACATTGTGATACTGGGTCATATTCCAAACAATAACTTAATTAAAAATTATCTAAATACTTTTTTATAAATTTTTTAATATTCGAGATATAATGCCTAATACGATTTATTCTTTTAATATTTTGGAATGTTAGTGAAGATTCAGTTGATAGCAAAGTATATCATATTCAATGCCATTCGTTTCTCTGTTAACTTTTAACTTATCAGTTGTCATATGAACCAATTGCGTGAGTCAAATAGATAAGCGCAATATTGGCACGTATACATTTCCACGTAGGTACTCTATATACGAAGAATACTAATATTCGATGCGATTGCTTCGTTATAACTGAATGCACTATTATTAACGACTAGTTTCCACAGGAATGACATTAGTTTGTTTCACCACCAGCATCCGTTAGGTTGCGGCGCATGGCCCGTCACCGGTGGCTGGTGATGCATGGGTTGGTACGGCGGGAGCGACATCCCGAGCGGCGGCAACCCATCTGGCTTACCGAGGCACGGTCTTCCATCTTTAACTAGGACGGGAACCGCGACACGTCGCGGTGAGTTCAGGCCACCGACGTTTAAGTCATGTGCCCCCTTTTCTTGTACGGCCCTCTTTGTCTTGTACCTGTGGTTTTGGAACCATATTTTTACTTGCGTCGGCGTCAATCTTATCAAACTCGCTAGGTGCTCTCGTTCTGGCGCCGATAAGTATCTCTGTTGTCTGAATCGTCTCTCCAGCTCGTAGGTTTGTGCCTTAGAAAATAAAACACGCCGCTTGCGTTTCTTGTGCACTAAGCTAGGGTCACCGTTGTTGTTTGGAGGTTGATCGTGGTCGTTGTCATCGTCGTGATCAATGATATCGTGGTCGTTGTCATGGTCGTGATCATGGTCGTGGTCGTGTCGCCCGGTAGATGGGGAAGTAGCTGATGGTCCAACGTATGAGAGTTCAGAAGCTCGTGAAGTGCTGTCTGGACTGGCTTGTTGTCCGAGTACTCCTACGACAAACAGAAATATTTATTAGCAAAAAATATACAATCACTTAAGAAAATATATAATAGTTACGAGAAATATACGACCTAAATAATAATAATCGTGGGAAAATCACAATGATGTACCAAACGTTAAACCCACTACACAAAATTGTAGTACATGTAGTTCTAAACACTCACAAGTAAATCTCCTCTTAATCTGTAAGGGTCGGCCTATTTAACTGTAACTAGAGGTCGTTCGGGAACAAATAATGGAATATAGAAAAAAACTCAGCAAATATAACATTGTTCGTATCCCCCTCAGTTATTGAAAGCTTTTTCACACGGATATGTTAATGCGAGGCGGGAGTGAGGTTGGGCGTGTCGGGGAAGCTAAGTGGGGAAGAGGGGGGAGAGGGGAGCCACACCCAACTCCAGCAGCTGTCTCTATTGTTCGACGATCTTTACTTAAACAATCGCTTGCGACCTATCTTGTTACGAAGCTTTTCTTTGATATCTACAAGATGGCAACTCATCAAAAACATTAAAATAGATAGCTATCTACAAACCTAGGTAATCCTTAGAATTACGTTTGACTTTAGAAATCACAAAATTTACGAAAGCAAATGCCAACATTAAATTTAATACAATACCTACCTAATTATCATTAAGTTTTAACTTATTACGCTTAGCTCTACCTATTTATCTAACCGTAAATTGTCAACATTAATAATTTTCTTGAAACAAATAATTCAAGCTTTCACACTTTCCCTCAAACTGAAAAATCGATCAATTTCTGATAATGCGAAATAGTCATCCAGGGAGATACCGAATCAATACTAGACAATGGAAAGCAATAAAATGTTTAAACACCATCAAATAATGAACGAATGGGGCCCCTAACAGCCGCAAACAATGTAATTGATAGCCGACAGCTGCTTACGGGGCATCAGCCATTGGTGACAAATTTGTTCCACGTCGCACCCCACGGCTGAGGTTAAACAATCGTCTGGTAGCCCCGGGAGAAATAAGGGCGTGATCTCACCCCGTTTAGCGTATTTGGACTCATTTATATCGCGTATTGCAAGTTACGAATCATTGAACGTAAATAAGATGGTTTACCGAACCAAAAGGAGATATTTTCTAAGTTGAGGAAACAAATATTATAATTATGAGAAGCAACAGCTTCTATAAAAAGCTCTACATAAGCTTCTACACCTTCAAATCAACAAAAATTCGATTCAAAATATAAACTTTTGTTGATTTTTTCTACCTACTGTTAATCCTTGTATAAAAGATTTATGTAAGTAACAAATAGATACACAAATATTGATTGATAAATGATTATAATTAGAAATAAAACAACATAATTCAGGACTCTACATGTAAATGCACAGTAGGTACTCACAATCAATCACGAATACACGGATTAAAGAATTGTACAAGCTATCAAGTGTACACCGAGTGCCGAAATATTAGATAAGCGATAAAAATAATTAATGACAACTACAGATTAGCGGCTGAAGGCACTCCATTGGAGGAGTATTTGAAAAATTAATCTCGGCCTCTCGAACACGGCTACCGAAGTACCGAATAGCTATTAGTTTGGAGTGGGTCAATATATTTTTGTATGATAATTCGTCTAGTTGGATATCCACATGTGAGAGATAATATTGAAGATATACGTAACCGATAACTTGAACAATATTGCTAATTTTGGATGTGCTTCATCGGTTTTAGTTAATAACAAATGTGACTAATAACTGCTGGAATTGGATGCATTTGTTATTCGCGTCTCTGCTAATGATAAAGAGTTTATCGATTTTAAATATAAGTACGTGGATATCCATCTTTTTATTATCTAACACATATCTTAGATGCACATAATTTTTATCAGCATTTTAATAAGCAATTTTCATCGCATTTCAATACTTTAGGTGAAGTATTTTTATAAGTGTGAATCCAAATCTTGTTCCCGATGTCACATCTTATCTTATTCATGTCAATGGATAATAAATGTCATTTCGTAATACTTGTTTTATCGGCTTCTCTTTGTAGTAAAACGTGATATGAGCGAATTTTATCAAATTCAGTTTGAGACCATCGTGGTGGTTTGAAAACAGGAATAATAATAGGTACTGTTACAAACCACTGATAGAGTCGTTCAATTAAAGATTTCTACTAGGTATATTATTGCTTGAAAATTTTTTGTTTTTTAACGTGTTTGTTAATTTTTAATACCTACCTATAATTCTATTGAAGATTATCTAAAAAATCATTCAATATAACTCTACATAAGTATAGGTAATGTAGCCTACTTCTCTTTCTTTTCATTTTCTTAAAAAATACAAAATCACCCAACCACCTCCTTTTAAATCATTAACCCTGTAACTGATAAATTGTACAGGCTATAGCTATGTGCAATAAATCCTAAAGGCCTTGCACTTATTTAAGAAATAAACAACTAGAGTTTATACCTGCACTATCGTGTTGATCCAAAGACAACCAGGGCTGATGATGCCTGAGTAGTTCATGTGAGTAGCTGTGCTGTGGAGGTGGATAGGCTGGTAAGTCCAGAGAACATCCAATGGAGTTCTGAGCGGGGGTGTCCAGACCTTTCGCTTCGTTCAAGCCCAGAATATCTGATATTTGAAAGCCTGGCCGCTGACCCGGCATTTTCATACTGTCTAGCAATCTGTAACAAGAGAAAGAGCTTGATTATAATATGTTTCTTAAATAATTTGACGCTGAAAATATGCTTAAATATTATATTTTAATAAAACGATTTAATCGAAAGGTTTATAATTATTTAAAAAAACAAGAATAACACATTTTCAACAACTATCACTTTGTTTTTATAATATAAAGCGCATTTTTATTGTATAAAGTAGACCATATTATATAAAATGTTAAATGCTATTTCCAAGACTCTACATTCAATATGGAACATCCGTTGTATATTTTTAGTTGATTATGTAGGCGCGTAAACTTAAATTTAGGTAAAACTGTATTGGTATAAATTTAAAACTAAGTATGTAATATACTTATCTGAAATAATATAATATCTATACTAATTATTGGGATTATGGATAGTGGTGTGATTAATTTTAGTAAATAATTCAAGCACTTTGTTGTAGGAAGATAGTCACTTTATTTATCTTCAAATAGAGTATCGGAGGTATGTCTTAACAGTCTGAAGGATACGAGTGAACTACACACAAAAAGCTATATAACTCTTCGAGTATTTCTTACCCGTACTTCTAGGAATCTATACAATAAATATTCACAAGGTTTAACATGTGTTACCAAGTGTTGAGTGTATACAGGACTCACAATAGGTTTACCAAATGTGCATGATAAGAAAAAAAAGGTCATTGCAATAAATCTCTCGTATAGTGTAAGAAACGTAATTGCTTTTTAAGAGAGAAACTTTTGTAAATGAAATCAATATTTCAACACTAATATTATAAAGAGGAAAGGTTTGTATGTATGTATGTAGGTATGTATGTATGGTTTTCACGCATAAACTACTGAACCGATTACAATGAAATTTAGCACACATATAGAGGGTAACTTGGATTTACACATAGGATAGGTTTTATCCCGGAAATCCCACGGGAATGGGAACTATGCGGATTTTCCTTTGAAAACGCGGGCGAAGCCGCAGGCGGAAATCTAGTTTTTTATAACTATTAAAAAAGGTTAGGTAACATTTATCTCCAAAAGAAGTATTAATACGTTAAAATATCTGTTAAATTTTGGTAATCATAATTACCTACTATTAGCAATTTATTTCAGTTATAGTACCTACCTACATATTATCATAAAGTCACCTAATAATTATATTAAGTTATTCAACTTTTAATTTAATTTATTGGTTTGATTAGATTAAATAGCATTGTATAATTTACACGTAAGTAATTAGGTAGGAATTTCATATGTTAGGACGTTAGCTTATAATACTAACAATTCCGTATAATCCAAAATAAACACTTCTATTTATTTTTTAGCTTAACAGAGTCACAAGTGTGAATACAGGATCACAAAAAATTGTATCAATTCGACCGCATATTGTTAACTGAGCACCTCTCCAGAAAACGTGACCTACATAAAAGAGTCGCCTTTACAATTGTAAGAACTCAAACAGTCGGATGTCTATTAAAATATCAAAATTACATGTACGCGTGAAAAGTTCCCGCGGTCCCGAACGTGACGGTATGAAAAGGCGGCACCAGCCTTTGGCAGGTTGTAAACATGATGATTAACAAGCTCTCACTGAGAGTACCTTCAAACTGTCGTCTGTCACTATTTGGGATTAGCACTGTTTGAGGTATCGCT
>CAJQZM010041109.1:34739-46434 GCA_907164665.1 Colias nastes | reverse complement strand
ACAGTTTTTTAAGCTATTTACATAGGTAATTGATAATCTATTCTACAAATATACTTAGAGTTTAATTATTTTGTGACCACATTTATAGAGCTTCAATTTCCTATTGTCAATTAGGTAGAGTGAATACAAATTTTGCGTCATAAAACAAGTTTCCACTTACAGCTTCTTGTACAAATTGCAAATAACTAGGTCCGACCTACGAATATTTTACGCATATAAAGTGTAAAACATACGGTCTACTTTAAATATTTATTTACCTCGATTAAAAAATATATATTCACTACAACTTCAAACACAAAAAAAATCACGAATTATTTCAAGTGCGTAACATTATCTCGAAATTGCAGCTCACCCGGGAAAAGCGGATCGGAAAGCCGCCGGGTAGAGCGCCGGTAAGAAGGCCGGTCCCCATGGCGGCAGCAGGATGGGGCTCCAGGCCAGCAGCGACGCCGGCGGCAGCAGCGGCGGCGGCGACCGCTCGCTCTCACCCTCCTCGCACTTCATCTCCCGACCGGGAGAACTCGCTTTCGGAATAATTTTGGAAACTGATAGAACACACTCGCGTGAACACGTGCTACGCCTCGCGACGTCGCACCCGCACTAAACAACCCTCGAGTGGTCCTCGGGGTGAAGACCCCGCGCCGCCCTCGTGCCTCGACAGCCTACTCAGCTAAGTTTGAGGGTGCTCGATCTGCGCCGGCCAATCGCGCGGCGGAACGCGCTGGGCGGTATCCCGCCCGGCCAATCAACGCGTAGCAAAAGCCTTACTAGCTAAAAAAACTGGAGTATACACTTTGAATAGAGAAGCTTTCGAGGTAGAACGTTACGTTATGTCGCTTTTGTAATGAGTGCGCGCGTTAAGCCCATTGTTGAGGCCGGGTTCGTTATGGACGCCGCTCTAAATGCTTCGGATAATGATTTTCATTTAGAGTGCTTTAATAAGCCTATGTAAGCTTGCGTTTTTTTTTTATATCAACAGCGTTAACAGTGATCATTTGATTATATTTTTATATTGTTACTTTTAAATAAATTATATCTGAAAATACACAATATTTTTTCATTATAAGTAAATAAGTAATATAACCACATAATTTATTTTTTTGAGAAATATTTTTTTATTATTATTTTTATAGTAGCGCTTTTACATTTTACATATTTTATTTCTATGTATTCTATTATATTATAAAGGTAATTCAAAATATTTTATATCAATGTAAAATATCCTGAGAAAATTTGAGTATATATGAGGCGCGACCCAATTAAAAAAATCAGAATATAAAAAACATCTAAAACCTTGGATAAAATATGAACCGTATAATTTTTGAACTAAAATTTAATTTCTATGCAATTGTAGCCAGTATTTAAAACACAATGAAACACATGTATAACTTATATAAAATTTTAGGAAAAAGTAAAATCAAAAATCCTTTGCAGGTGTTCAAACAGTTTGAATAATTTAAATAGCAACCAAAACATGTGTAAGTGCTTAGCGTATTGTCACTTAACAAAGACAATAGCTTGTACCTGAAAGCTAAGTTCAAGTTATCAGTTTATGACTTGCACGTGTGCGCTTGACCATTGTTTTTCTTTCGCACTTAGTTAAGCTTATTATGCTCATTATAAGCATTGAATAACCGCTCTTATTTAAGTCTATATAATACTTAATTGTAATAAACATTTGAAAAATTGCCTGATGTCAAAATTTACTTGTTTAAACAGTTTCTGACACGCGTATTCAAAACAGATATTTTATGTAAATATACAACATTATGTAGATCAGTTAATAACGTTCTTGTTTTCATTAAAATGATACATTTTTAATGATAGGTATTGAAAGTTTCATACTAGTTCCGATTTGCAGACAAGCATGCAGAACATTAAAAATAGGTAGGTATCTATATATATCTATATTTGAAAAAATACTTGACCGAACCTGATAAGCTTTTGAGACAATATGACTTTTTTTTTTTTTTTGATTAGGCCGAAATATCGGTACTTGTTGTATGGATGATAATTTTATTAACAAATAGGTACATCATTATAATTTAGATATTATTAGGTAGGTATATTATAACGATTTTACACGCATGTCTCTACTCGACTCTACAAAACCGCGTAGTATTTTACATACACTTTAAGAACCGCAATATCAACCTCAACGAAATTATCTAACCTTACCTGTTATAAGTGTCCAAATGATGTTTATTATGCAATTTAGTGATCTTTTGAAACTTTGGGTCAAATATTGGGTTATTTATTTTTTACGATTTCATTAGAATTTGTTAAAACAATGCGCAACGGTAACTCAATAAATAAAAAGTAATTTTGTTCTTTTCGTTTTTTTAAATTTCATGTTAAATCTAATTAACAAAAATACAGTAGGTAGATAAAATTGCATAAATAGGTATTTATCTCATTATCACATAATTGAAATTAATTGTATGTAAGTACCTACCACTAATCTCAGACTTCTATTTTTCTAATGAATGTAATTCTAATACTTATTCCCACAGAAATAAGAATTCTGTAGTTATTCTTAAGACGTTGCAGGTGTCCATTAATCCTTTGCATATGTAGGTACCTATGTATTACTAGTTAAAAAAAAACCTTTGTGAATTGGACAGACTTTTGATTTTGTATAAAAAATATTAACATACCTAGGCTAAGGACGTATCTGCTTGCTGAAACTTTTTCATGTAAAACAGTCTATCTTCTGTTCAGAATCTAAGCATAGTCTTAGATTAATCATCGTCTACCAATAAAAATCTTTTCGCTATAGACTTGTAGAAAATTGACTTCATTTATAGACATTAAAGTAATTATGATGCAATGGAGAATAAGGAAAAAAATCACCTTTATAGGTAGGTATCTATGAAATAATATGAGGATGATATAAAAATAACATACCTATCTTCTCTACTACCTATATATAAAAATAAGTCGGGTTTTCCTTCCTGACGAATCTCCAAGGTTTTGCATTCGTTGGAAAGGTCTCGGGCTCCGTGAGGTTTATAGCAAAGAAAATTCGCGAAAAATTTCAACGGAAAAGCGGGAAAAAATGAAATATTACATAAAACGAAGCCATCTGGTGGCGAAACGGAGTTCGCCGGGTTTGCTAGTCAACTTATAATTAATACGCTTATCAACTATTGGATATCTCTAGCAAATCCTAAATATCGGTTGTTACTACACCGTTAGTAAAATATTAACTAAAATTTATTAAATTATATTCTAGGAAATAATGTGTTTTATTATGAATAAAAATATTTCCTGTAACCATTACCTTATTTTTCTCGTAGAATAATAACACTTTTTAAATTATTTTAATGCTAGTATTTATAATAATTCAATGTTACAGGTTACTTGGAAAAGCGCTGGCACAGATGACTTAAATGGGCACAACATTTTTCTCTCTGTTGCTGTCTTAGGCAGAATATCGGATGTAGCACAGTGTGTAAAGAAAATATACGTATACAATAGGTATTATTATCAAGAGTTATTTAAATATCTTAGCGAGGAATTATTACTTAACAAAACGTTAAAATTAAAATCACAAACTACTTGAGCGATTATGAAATTTTTTTCGCCGTATATACCTATTCAGATTTATGTTTTCTACACGGGCGAAACCGGAACAGCAAGCAGCTAGACTTATATATTTTCATTAAATTACTTATGCTAATGTATAGATGTAATATAGTAGTACCTGCATAATGGTATCTATACCTATTTGCATTGCGCATGTTAACTTGCATGGTAAACTGATTATTGTAAGCACGCATTCGTTTATGAATTCCCTCAACAAAGGGCAATTACGTATATTGGGAACGATCCCCTAAGTGGCGTGCAATGCACCAACATCAAATGTTTAATTGACTTATTGAGAAATACTTTTTTAAAATATCTATTTGAAACATCGCGATCGACGATATACCGCAAGTAAATGCATGTTTAGCAGATAATACAATAGATTATGACCCAATGTATTGTTGACAAATCTTACTCTATATTAATCTATAGGTGCCTGTATCCGTGCCTGAATTGCGTCCCAAAAAATAGTCTCTTTAATTATGTTGATCGGATGCGAGACGCCCCGTAGCTCCGTAGGACAACTGACAAGAAAACTGTTGTGTAATAAGAACATTCTATTGCTTTCCTGTGATGAAATTATTTTTTTTATTCTAAAAACCTTCTTATTTTCATGTTCTCGTATATTTATTCAATTGATTTATTTGTTAGCTTTTTGCTCGATTTTCGCGAAAGTGTCTTAATATTTGGCATGAATTACATTTTCATCTGAGATTTGAAATCCATAACGCCATATAAATATCAATCAAAGAAACTTAAAATCAATCGTGATGTATCTGCCAATCCCACATATACTATAGAGAGGTAACTGAGGGCCAGATTTGTGAGGGTACCGCGGCAGGTGCTATAGCGCCCTCTCTTCACGGCTCATCGCAACCGTGGGCGCGCTCGATTTAACATTACGCTGCCTGCTATTGTTCACACGTACATCTTTCCTGTTATAATCATGATAATATGAGATATATGAGATCATTTTTAGCAGGAAAGGTGAAATTATCATGGGATACATTTTTAGACCAATTTAATATATAAAAGTTTTTCTGTTAGAGATCATATGTATACTGTGTAACTATAGAAAATATATCTACTTGTAATCTCTCTTAATAATTAATAGCGTTTTTTTTTTGAAGTGCATAATGCATATTATACTACATGCCTAAATATGTGTATTTGTGGTGATGTTAGCAAATTCAGTGGTAGAGCTTTTCTTTCTAACTCATACTCACGCATACATTGCTTGAGTAAATTTTAAAAGGTTCATTAATCTTTTTATTACTACCTACGTAGTGATATATTTATGTATGATGTGATATTAAACTAACATAAAAAAGAATAACAAGGGTCTTCGCTTTTTAGTCAAAACATCTGCTTGAAGGCCCGTGGGTTCAATCAAATTTTATTAATCAGTACTATTGCAGCCAGATGTACAATTTAACTTTTTAAAACTCAGTCCGTGATTGTGTATTGTTTAGCGATAAGAACTGTTTTTTTTTTCTCTAATATTCTCTTGCAATAAATAATTAGATAGGTTTTTTAAACAGAAAATAAGTATTAATACTTACCTAATAATAGATACTTAATACTATTACTACTACATAGGATTAATACTATTATATGTTCTTAAATCTTTTATTTCAATTACCTATCTTTTTAAACAAAAAATATATTAGGTCTATCGTGAACAATTCATAATAACTTAGAAGTATACAAAACTACTATAAGTATCATTAGGCGCGTTCATAAAGATGATCGTTTCGTATTTGCAATGCTTAATGGTAAAATAATGGGGGCTGATAAACGGCACGATAGGAAAGTAATTTGTGTAAAAGTTGTATATTATATTGCATTACCGCGCCATCCGTACCAACCGCCGGCGACCGACGGAAAAAAAGACTACCCCATCACCAAATTACGGAGCTCTATTAGCCTTCTGCAACAAACAAACCCATGAAAATTCATAGCAAAAGAACTTTTTGCATAATTTACCATTTAGTTACCCTACATCAGAAAAACCAAGGTTATTCCGACGACAAAGCTAGTCCTAATGAACCGTGGCATTCGTGACGAAAAACAAACTAAACTCCCTGAATATTCACGTCAGTCGACACTTGATGCTCAAAGGAAATTTACGACGAATAAACTTTACCAATTCAAATGTTTTCGCAAAAGCAAACGTAGAGAGTAAAAGTCGATGGGTTTTCAGAACGTTTCGTTACGGCAATCTGGTTAGGCGCAGTGGGTTTAAATGGATAGAAGCACGCCAGGCCACGAAGAGGGCTTCCGAACCAATTAAGGACTTCACGAAGGCATGGGAGATAGAGCAGCTGACGGATTATGGCTCGATGGTACTCAGCGCGACGACTCACCGCCGACGGAACTCTATAGGTGTAGAGCACGCAATGGAGCCGATCAACCTGACTAGTGACTTCCAAGCGAAAATTGATCAATTTATGCTCAAATGTTGAGAACGTTTTAGTTTTTTATTACTTGGTTATTTATTTAAAAAATTAAGGGAAACTTTTACAAAAAGCTCACAATAATTGAATCAGAATGTTTAGGTACCATTCATATAAATACCTATTTGTATAAAATTCTTTAATACCCATTTGTAAAATGAAATGATTAATGTCTGACTCACTTACACTCATAACAAGTGTATGTTAAAAGTAGGTACAACTTATCTTAAGATTTCAGTAGTTGCTCAGGCACTAGTAGGTAAGTATGCCTAACGATACACTTAATACTAAACTTGTCTACTTATAATTGATTCAACAAAACATGAGAACACATTTAATTTTTATCTAGAAGTATCTAGTTGAAAATGAATTTATTGAAATGACGTAAATAGTATCGACGCTTATTATAGAGGCGAGTTGCACATTGAAAAGTGTGATAGCGTGATTTGTTTTGAATATTGGAAATGTTTGTTAGGTGGTGTAATTTTCCATTAGGTACATCGTCCTTACAGCAATTGGTAAAATATAAAAGAAAAATTACGCTTTAAAACTGCCATTTTAAAAAGTTGGACGAAAATAAAATGCGTAAAAATTTATTAGGACTCTTATTGGAATCTCATTTTTAAGTTTAGTAGCAGAATTTTCTTTTATAGCGGATAATAATACCTACTACTATAATTCCTTAGTTTTGGTAGTTTAACATGATATTTGTTATTATACCTGATAACAAATATCATGTTAAACTGACCTGAATTGCTAAAGCAATGTCTAAAAGTTAGGACTACGACTTAGAAGTTACGTACAATTGTAAGTATTTGAATTGTAGGTACCTACTTGATGGTAATCTGGGAATTCCAACACTCTTATAAAATACTATGTTTAATAAGAAAAATAATTCGACCAGGATCAATTTCCTATTCTTTTTCTTCTTCTATTTTCTAATTAGACATTTAATATAAAAAATTGAGAAATTTACATTACGAACCTATTGAACATACCTATCTATAAATTTGTGGATCACTAGTCAGTAGGATAAAGATTAGAAAACAATAACAAAAATACCCACGCATAAGTATTGTAACGATAGTCCTCTTCGATTTGTGGCTGTCGGTACTGGCAGGCCGGCTCTACGTTGTACTCCTGCGGCATCACCGACCAGCCGCCGTCGTAGTTGTAGTAGTCGCCGTAACCCATCTCGTTGTCACCCATCATTTTCATGATACACTCACTTCACACACTAGTGATGTCCAAACTATCGACTAGGGTTCATAATCCGCGATCAACAAATCCTTAAAACCGCGTAATAATTTCAATCAATAACCGTATTAGTCAGCCCGGACACCGGATCGACTCGCAAGTATCGACTGATCGATGCTTCACTGTGTTATCAATAAAATTATAACTCTTATCATATCTAACAGCTTTCCCTGCGATATGGAACTTTTATAAACGCAAAGGTGTCAATAAGGTAATAGTTTTGTCGATGCGAATATATCGAGTAATTGTATGTGTCATGAGTTCTGGAAAGGCACGTTGTTATCTGTTTCATAAGGTGGGTAAAGAAAACGATAATTCTTAAATTCTAAGTTTTATCTATCAATAAATCTATTGTGCGTAACTACGCTCACAGTAGTGATAATGAACACGATTCTAGTTTATAGAAAATCAAAACAAGTCCTAGTCATCTACGTATTATCGATAGCCAAGATAGAGATTAAAAACATATTTCGCCTACTTTAGCTTTACAATTAACCACACGTTTCGGAATTCTGATTTAGGTTTATAAGGACTATATTTTATAAGAACTATTAAAAATATAATTGAGACAATATATTATGTAATCCGACACAAAACTCTATCAATTCGTAAATCTTTGGTGGAGTTGCACACGAAGAGGAACTTATTTTTATAATTAAACGAAATTTTATATTAAGTAGGCTAGGCCGTAGGTTGTGTCGGAAATATATAGATATGTAGGTAGATACATATTTACCATTTTCATCGAAAGTAAGTTTTTAGTAATAAATCCATAAGTAAACTTTTAGTGGATTTATCTATTTATGAAATATTAGGTAGTAAATACATTCACGTGTGATATCTCATAGAAAAGCAATAAGAAATCAAAGTATAAATAAATCATCGACTCTATTTTCCAAATTAAATAAATTTAAAGATAATCGTTTACCCGTTTACCCTCCCCTTCGTTAATATGCAAATTATGTAGATAATAATATTTTCAATAAAATAAACATTCATTGGAAATAAGATAAATTAATGCAGCAAAAATACTTGCATATTTGTAATTCAACATAAGGTAGGTGGTACTTACTTAAAAAAATTATTGCTGGAAATAAAATGAATCAATCGATGTTTTTTTGTTTTTTGTTTATTGCCTAAATAAAGGGGTTGTAAAAAATCTAAGAATATCAAAGTATTCTTAAATTGGTAAAGAATAATTATTATTTTTAATTAATTGCGCGCCTCTAACAAATGCTCTTTATATTTATAACGCATGTTAGAGTTGTATCACAGTTGACAGATGTATTGTATGAATAGGAATCTATTATTTAATAATAAAAAAACACTATTAATAAGAAATTTTTAAACGAAGTCCTAACCAATCCCGTACAAATTAATAATATCGATTTTCGTTAAATAATAAAAATAGTTAATAAAAAGATACACCAAATTACCTCTGGTGGGACTCGAACCCACAATCCTCGGCTTAGGAGGCCGATGCCTTATCCATTGGGCCACAGAGGCGTGCGGCAGTGAGGCGCGTAAGCCGCACCACTTCGGACTTCGGCGCCGACGACGGTCTCTACGTCACGTTGCGTCACTTAACACGAATAATTATTGCTCCTGCTGATAAAAATCTGTATCGAAATGTGATTATAGCATACTAGCACGTTGAATTGGATTGGGAGACAGATTATCTGCTGTTTCGTGTTTAAAGAGTTCGCGTGAAAAGCTTTTATTACGAGTTGAAAGCTTAATTTTAAAATAGCTTTTAGATTAATTTTTATTTTTAACTGAACATTCTCACCAACATATACAACTTTGCTCGTACAAATTTATGTCAAGATACGGGTGGGTAACAAGTAACAACCCTTACTGGCATCCATATTTTCTAAAGTCAATAAGCGAAAATGTTTCGAAACCTTAAAATTTTTATTTTTAAATAGCTTAACAATACAGTCATTCATATTTAAACAGTTGGCATACACCTATACATTTTAAATAACAAGGAAAACAAGAACCAGTTTGGCAATCACACTTCACACCTCAGCTCCCTGCTCCGCAATGATTTAATTAGCGGTGATTTTAACATTAATTCCGAATCACGATTGACCATAAACAGCCTGTGACAAAATTGAGAGATAAAGATACTTAATTTATTTTTATTATTTTATGTAACTATGCTATGTGTAACTCACACTACCTATAATTAACATTGCTACTATTAGACTAGAGTAGATAATTTTTGAAACAAAAAAAAATCGCAGTTGGATGAAACCCATTAGAAAAGGAGGGGAATATGATAAAAATAAAAGGAAATACAAGAGAAGATATAGAGTTCGAGAAGTGTGCCTGATTTAGTAAAAGCTCATTTTCACACTGTTTGTATGCATTTCCTGAGAACATTTACTATGGTAATGTTTATTTTTTTTACACCATATGAAACAAGAGATTTCAATGAATAAAAGGCTCCCCAAGTTTTTGAAAAAAGCTGATATTTTGACGGGTGACTTTTCGATTGAAAATTAGGTTGTTTTTTTGGTATTAATTCAAAATAAGGCGAAAAAATAAATATTTTCAATCAAATAAATTACAGTGTATTTGGGACATAATAAAGTAAGTTTCCACCAAATTTCGTAGAAAAAAAATAAATTTTGAAGTAGATAGAAATAAAATACCGAAAACTTAGTTTTTTGAATTTTTCACCTAAATTTTGAGGTTATGTGAAAAAATTGTAAATACAAAAGTTGTAGATCTTTTTATTACCTACAACTTTGCCATTGAACTTTTTTCCGTAGAACTTGTAGTTCGGAAATCGAGAGAAACCATTTTTTTCTCTTAAAAGCTCCCCCCTCCCACTTCCCGAACTCGGATTGACCGTAATTTATTTTTCCTTACATTTTTATCATATTTTCCTCCATTTCTAATGGGTTTCATCCTACTGCGATTTTTTTGCACTTTTTATTATTTTTAAAGGGATCTACCCCAGTGTATATATTCTATTAGACTTCTTTAACAAGGGCTTTGGAATTGTCTCAATTCACAAATAAATAGTGTCCACTGGGCACTGAGTAAAACGTGGTACAACCGGCAAATTGGGTACCTACCTAGTCGATCTATTTTAATTTTTTTCAATTTTTTTTTCATGCTAAATCATTATGATGCCTAATGTACGTATACATATTTTATAAAAAATGGAATAACGAATCTGATTGTTTTTACCTATATTTCCTAGGAATAATCACTAGAGATCACTTCAAAAAGAGAGTTCGTAACTAGTTCGGTCGAATATTTCGTAAAAATATGCCTCGATTGAAATTGTTGTAATTTTTTTTTTCAAATACGGTTCGAGGAAATGATCCAACCCCTGTTATGTGTTGCGTTCCTAATCTATTATTATCGGCGCTAAACTCACCACATCAATAATAATAATATATAAATAATTTTTTTAAGCCTTTACCTGCGAATAAAAAAAATTAATGCATTGGCCTTTAAGGACGCTATAACGTATTTTTACAAAAACACGCTGTTTTTCGGTACCATTTTAACTTAAAGCAATTACACGTGAGAACATAGTAATATCTTAATTTAAAGATAATATATTCAGCTCTACGTTCATCTTATAAAAATTGTACGACGTCATACAAAATTGTCGCTGAAATACGTTTTTTCCATCACAATAAACGCATAAAATGCAAAAAAATGGGGTCTAAAACGGTACCATTTTAGGAAAATTAAGAGCCTAATCTATCTTCTTAACTATATCTTATTGAGGGATATATAGTCCTTTATATATGGTGTAATTTTTATGAATCTAAATCAAAATTTTATTTCAATAATGAGCTAAATTAAAAATACTTGTCGATTTCTTCATACATTTTGTTCTCGCGGTTCGTCAGACCGCGCTCAGAAGCGCTCTTGGAAGGACGGGTGTATCGCTCCTCGTGCCAAAAATAAAAACGAAATAAAAAAGATTATTGTGCGTGCACTGTCTTTTTCGTGATTTGAAATATTTGATACTTTATAAGAGTAAACTGTATAAGTTTCATATTCCAATTATTTGTAATTTAAAATTATGTTTTAAAAATTACCTTGCCTGAGATCCTCTTTTTTATGGGTTGTTGAATAGATTGGTGGGGTAAAACAATTCAAGATGGCGTCGACGAAAATTTGACTTTTTTTCGTGATGGGTGTCATTTTCATAGTTTTTGGGGTAGCTATTAACGAATATGAGGTCAAAACTGAAATCCAAGATGGCGCCGACGAAAATTGTACATCTTTTCGTGATGGGTGTCATTTTCATGGTTTTTGGGGTAGCTATTAACGAATATGAGGTCAAAATTATAATCCAAGATGGCGCCGACGAAAATTTTACATCTTTTCGTCATGGGTGTCATTTTCATGGTTTTTGG
>CAJQZM010041109.1:21000-34729 GCA_907164665.1 Colias nastes | reverse complement strand
TTTTCGTCATGGGTGTCATTTTCATGGTTTTTGGGGTAGCTATTAACCAATATGAGGTCAAAACTGAAATCCAAGATGGCGCCGACGAAAATTTTTACATATTTTCGTCATGGGTGTCATTATCATGGTTTTTGGGGTAGCTATTAACCAATTTGAGGTCAAAACTAAAATCCAAGATGGCGCCGACGAAAAATTTGACATCTTTTCATCATGGGTGTCATTTTCATGGTTTTTGGGGTAGCTATTAACGAATATCAGGTCAAAACTATAATCCAAGATGGCGCTGACGAAAATTTGACATTTTTCGTGATGGGTGTCATTTTCATGGTTTTTGGGGTAGCTATTAACGAATATGAGGTCAAAACTAAAATCCAAGATGGTCGTCGAATTTCAAGATCGCGTCATGGTAATACTGTCGCGTTATGGAGCAAGGCGGCGATTTTGGTATCTATGAATCTCGCCAAAGAAGTTTCACTCCTGACACGTTTTCTCGGCACACACGTTCTTTTTTATTTTATTCTCTTCGTTTAAATGTTTTAGATAAACTTTATTTTAAATAAAGTTTAGCGAATATATTTAAAGAATATATTTAAAGTTAATAATATCTGTCAGAATATTAACATGATTGCCACAGAGTTGCGTTTTATATTAAATTTCTAAATATGCATTTCAATGTTCTTTAAAATTGTTTTTTTAAGACTTTCTACAAAACTGTGGTTGTTAACGTTTTTGTTATTTTATTTAAGTTTACTTTAAAGGAGTAAGAAAAATATACCTAATTATCGACGGTTACATTGGGGATTTGGTAATAGCTGTCTCAAAAACCTTGAAAATGACACCCATGCCGAAAAGATGTAAAAGTTTCGTCGACACCATCTTCGATTTTAGTTTTGACCTCATGTTGGTTAATAGCTACCCCAAAAACCATGAAAATGACACCCGTGTCGAAAAGATGTAAAATTTTCGTCGGCGCCATCTTGGATTTTAGTTTTGACCTCATATTGGTTAATAGATACTCCAATAACCATGAAAATGACACCCATGACGAAAATATGTAAAATTTTCGTCGGCGCCATCTTGGATTTTAGTTTTGACCTCATATTGGTTAATAGCTACCCCAAAAACCATGAAAATGACACCCGTGACGAAATGATGTAAAATTTTCGTCGGCGCCATCTTCGATTTTAGTTTTGACCTCATATTGGTTAATAGCTACCCCAAAAACCATGAAAATGACACCCATGTCGAAAAGATGTAAAATTTTCGTCGGCGCCATCTTGGATTTTAGTTTTGACCTCATATTCGTTAATAGGTACCCCAATTACCATGAAAATGACACCCATGACGAAAATATGTAAAATTTTTGTCGGCGCCATCTTGGATTTTAGTTTTGACCTCATATTGGTTAATAGCTACCCCAAAAACCATGAAAATGACACCCGTGACGAAATGATGTCAAATTGTCGTCAGCGCCATTTTGGATTTTAGATTTGACCTCATATTGATTAATAGCTACTCCAACTCCTTGAAAATGACACCCATGACGAAAAGATTTCAAATTTTCGTCGGCGCCATCTTGGATTTTAGTTTTGACCTCATATTGGTTAATAGCTACCCCAAAAACCACCCACATTTGCAAATATGTTTGCTACTTAGGAAAAGTTCAGAATTAAAGATATAGGTAATGTGAATGTGTGGTAACGAATTTAATTTATTTCATTCCGACTGTTTCTCGGAATAACATACATTTACTAAGAATTGCATACAATGCCGGGTTTAATATATTGCCGGTAACATAATATTATGTATGATAATAATTCTTAAAAAAGTATTTTATACATTTCTTAAAAAGCTTCGATATTGTATACAATAATACAATTCATATTCAAATTGTTGTAAAATAGTCACACTTTTTTAAGTTGGTTGAATACACTAAAATACTTATAAGGATCGTACCTAGTAATAAAAGTAACAAAATGAATTTTTAAAGTTCCCAGTAATCTTCTGGAATCAATTTCAATAAAAATATAAAAAAAAAAAATATCAAGTATGAAGATGGTCTATAAAATGGAATGCGCTATGTTTACGTGAGCGTGATGTTCCCGCGAACCACGTGGCGACGTTAGATACCTAAATTTGAGTAACGCAGATTTGTGACAGCGTCCTTAACTACTCTATTTCACGGCTCTTTGGTAGAGATCGTTTACAGGCTGGTCTTATAGCCTTTCACCCGAAAACAAATTATATATTAGTAGGTAAATACTACATAGTTAAATACATATATCCTTTTTATGAGTTTTATAAATAATAAATTAAGAATATTATTATTGTTTATTTTAGCTTTCTAAACAAATGGTGTTATTTTAAAATTCATTAAAATTTTAAAGCAATGTAAAAAGACCAAGTCTAAAGCTTTGCTCGTTTAGTTAGTTCTGTAATTTATTTTTAGATAAAGTTCGGAAAGTCGTCTGCGGACGAATAAGTTTTATCCAAGCATTGAAAAATCGACCCTAAAACTCATAAAATAAAAGACGTATAGGGAAATTAAAGCTATAGGACTGAAGTGAAAATATACCAAAAGTATCGTATTGAAATGAAATAAAAATATAAATTATGTATGGATAATTAATGCTAATTATACATTCTATCATGAAAGGGAAAGGTACATAAAACAACCATATTGTGTACAAAACTTTCTTCTCATATATTATTATTAAATCGATAATCATTTTTAACATACAATAACTTTAACGTGAATATGAAAATAAGCGATATACATATTTAAATATTAAATAAGCAAATATTATGCTCTGTACATTGGTTCTTAATATTAATGGCTAAGTGAAAATCAATACTTTTAACAAAATCTACACAAATATGTAAGCACGATGTTTTATTATTTTATATAAAAAAAAGGAAAATGGTGTCACCGTAAGATTATAAACACCGTTTACAATATAATTCGCGAGATCATAAACTGTCGCAAAAAATTGAACTGTACCGTCCTTGATTGGTCAGTTTACCAATACCACATGATATTAGACCAATCAGCGCGCTAGATGCGTTCCGTCGCATGTTTAATGACAGTTCACATTTTGCCGGTTTGCAATGGATAGATTATTAACTATAGTCCTTTTCACCTATGATGATTCCTGTGACACTTCATCGTGTTCCGAATTACGTATTTTATGTTTAAAACGCCAAAATAATTTTAGTGCATAATATTTTTATTTTATGGCGGCATTATTACCAAAAATATAAAAATGAAACATCTTAAGCTTATAAATAAAAAACAGTATTGTTTAGTTTAATATAATGAAAAATAAAATAAAATAACACAAAAATATAATACCTACGCAATTCGTGTACATGAAATGGATCGTTGAAAAATCATAGAGTTGGAAAATCACATAATCGGCGCCCATCTTGTGATCGTTTGTCAATCGAGTCAATCGTCTGTACGAGTGCGTCAGCCTTGTATACAAGTTGCATTTTTATATTGATACTTTACGTGGTATTCTGTTATTGTTACTAATTGTTATTGTTGACTTTTTGTTGCTGTTGTTTGCTAAGTTTCCTTAGTTAATTGTTGGCGAAATGCCGAAAAAACTAATTTTGGTACTTTATTCAAATCGAGTTCATTTCCATATAAAATATTATCGATTATCGGAAACAATTGATACGATTTCAGTAAAGACATCTCTACACGTGTCAAAAATCGATGTGTCACAGAAATCATCTTAGGTGGAAAGGACTATAACGAAATATAATGGGTTTAATTGTTAATGGATTAGTTCACAATTTTTCGACAGTTTATAACCTTTCGAGGTATATTGTAAACTAACGTCGTTTATAATCTTACGATGACACTGTTACGATCGTGAAAGTACAATTATTGTTAATTTGTAACTGTATAAAAAATGAATCCGATAATAGTTTCTATGAGTTATGTAATTAAAAAAATATGATCAATAATTCATATCTCATTAAAAAGCATGATAGATTACGTATTTCAATCAATTTCAATTTTCACAATCATAATAACGTTAAAGAACCATTCATATTTTTTTTAAATAATAAATAATGAAATAAGCACTAAACATCATTGTAAAAAGAGATTTATTGATTCTGGCTTTGATAAAAAAAATACTTGCTCATAGTATGTGTTATAAAAAGGTATCTAAGAGATTTCTCTAAGAGAAACCAATAAACAGTATGTTTTTATTTCTAGCGCACTACACAAGGCAGAATATACACAGGCTTCTTTCCATACACATTGATAAAATAACTTATTATTAAATGTTGCTTCACAATGCAACATAAAGTCCAATTACTTGCTCAATTTTTTTCGAAACAATAATCTATGAACCTTGTTTTAGGATAACTAAAAAATTAGTATAGGATTTTTTCTAATTTTGTTTGGATTTAGGAAACAGATTTACTTATATAGTAGATAAACGGCAAACGCATGTTCAGTCATCGAAAAGTGATAAAGAAGTGTTACTGGTACTTAAAAGTGATACCGTAAGGGTTTTTAATAAGGTTGAAATTTGTAAAAAGATATTTTGATACAAAAAACATGATTTTAAAAGGGCAACTAGAGTTTAATTTCATTTCTTCGGTTTAGTACCAGCTTTCCGAACCGGTAATGGTCAACTATGTTATGACGATTCAAATGTGCTTCTAGAAGTTTAATGGAATATATAAATGTTTGAGTTTTAAAATGTATCGTCAATTATAAATTTTCTAGCGCTTTATCTACCATAGTGGTAAAATAATGCCTGTAAAAGACCCTATAATATTTTTACCTATTAATATAAATATAAAATTCGTGCTAAAATATTATTTATCAAGTCTACAGGAATAGTGCACAATATCTCCATTGGGATAGCGCACGAACGCGCTCTGGTTGCCGAACCGTTTCTTACAAACGGGACATACGTTGTAATCGTTGATTACTATGCTTTTCGACTCGTGGTATTGTTTCATTTCTTGTACCTGAAAGAAATTATAATTTAATTTGATCATTCATTTGAAAGACATATTGCATTTAGATAAAAAACTAAAGTTCCTATAATTTGGGTTCTAATGTAACCTATTTATCATATTATTATTTATTATGTATATGTCGCCGTAAGATTGTAAAAACCATTACATTATAATTTGACTAGCAAGTTTGCAAACTATTAAAAATTTTGATCCGAAACATTATTTTTCTTTATTGATCAAAGTAAAACAATGAACAAAATAATCAACATTAATAATACTTAATTAGTCTGAATTCTTTCAATCTTTGGTTAGAAGGTAAAAATATGACGACAATAAATATATGTTCAACAAAGGATGCTTTATAAATTATAATACTAACCTGTGTGTGTTCAGCATACAACAATCCTTTGAGCACTTGTGTCCTACGCTTTAACGTTAGTTGACTGTCTAAAGCACTCTCTAAGAAACTCTTTAGTCTGCCCAGAGGCACTCCGTCGGGTAATACTGATAATGCCTGGAAAACATTAAAAGCTAATATAAAGATATTTCATTTTATTACACTTCATAAAATGACACATTTGCTAAAAAAGAAGTGATTTAACTTTCTTGACTAATTGTAGATTTTGAAATAAATATCCCTTAATATGGAAACATTTTATAATAGCCGCTACAATTTACATATTTATATAAACTTAAAAAAATACGACGAACGGAGCTATTCTTAATTTACCATCATAAATGTATAAAACCAACGCTCTTTTTACATTTACGCTTATTTACAATAAATACAACTGACCTTAATCGGTGATATTTTATCAGCATGTTTCTCCAATATACCTAGAGCTGTTTCCAAATCAGGTACCGACGCATTCGGGTGTCTAGTTACATTGGCCAGCGGTCCGGTTAACGGCGTAGTTTGTTCGGGGTTCATTAATATCCTCATTAGTATAACATATACGTCTAAATTCTTATCGTTCGATCTCTCCCATACATTATCACAGTAACGTATTGCACGTTCGACGTCGCCTGAAATAGAATGTATGTTGTGTTAATTTTCTTTGTTAAAATATAAAGAATTAATAATAACACATATTATTGCAATAATAATTTCACTAAAGCATGCATTTCTATTGCGAATACACGCAGTCTAGTAAATATTTTGTTTTGTTTGATTCTTGATCTTCAATGACCTTTTTTCGGCTTTTGTTTGTTACATGTTACGAAAATAGTTAAAAATGTTCAAATATAATTAAATTTTTATAATGAAAAATGTATACACATACCAAGTATTTGCACATAAATGGCTAACGCCTGTTCGTGCCTCCCGAGCTTTCCCAATATAATAGCTCTCTCTTCGAACAGTGTATCATTAGGAAAGTGTAATATAACTCTTTCTGGCGTATAATTGAATGATTTCTCCAAAAACGCAACCAATTTCGCCTTTATATGCTGCAATTCCTCTTCAGTCGAATTAGCTTTTTTATCTGTGATTTTCTCTCTATACATGCCAATTAAGGCGTCATGGAATATCGCATTTGTGTCATTCCACGTATGTATGACATGTTCTAGATAAGGTATGACTAGTTGTTCGTGCTCTCGAAGCAAAAAGTCTAAAACTCTCGGACGGGGCAAGTTTTCCACTTCGACAATGTCTTCCGTGAATATTTTGAGACCCTCTTCGGGATGCTCTTTCAATATCCAGTCGGAGAATTTGAATATTAGATTGATGTGCTCTGCGCCTGATATGTTAACGAAAAATATTTAATATTTGTGTATTTAATTTACATAGCAAAAGGGAGAATAAATTGACTGCATTGAAAATACGATTTTTCAATTACTTTTCAATACAAACACAAATCCTTATTAAGAATAATTTAAAAATTTATTTTTTATGAGTAGCAATTATTATTAATTAAATTATAATACAAAAATTATACGTCACGGAAATTGATAAAATAAGTAAGTATATTTTTTCAGTCTCACCTAAATGTTGTAAATAATTCTTTGTTCTATGATATCCTTTTAAACTAGAATCTGGTTGTTTAGCCTGTTCACGCAATAATTGCAACGCTTTTGTATGCTGTCCTTTAGTCTGGTACAATATAATGAGTTCACTATGTTTTCCATGCTGGAGCAATGTCTTTTCTGCTTCTTCTAAACGACAATTATTTAAACGCAATAAAGGCGCAACGAACGCGTCATTAGTCTGAAAAAATAATTTGAAACCCAATAATTAAAAAATTTAAATTCAATATTTATATAATTTTATTTTTTTCAATATTTACAACCTTTATAAGCCAAAGTCATCATAACTTTCGAAAAAGTATAAATAGCAGTACCTGTAAATAGCATTTCAAAAGCGTAGTATCGATAAGCTCCAACTGCTGTGCGACATTCCGTTGACTAGAAGTTTCATCTTTACTCCCGCTAGCATCCGAATTCTTCCCTATCTTCGACCTTAACTCCACTAAATATTCTATCAACGCGTTCAGAGCGTTTTCGAGATCTTTCCCCTTTAATTTCTTTTCTTTGGTTTCCGATCCAGACTTATTATCTAACTCTGGGAATAGTTTTATAACGTCTGCTGGATCTGTGTTTAATTTAATAAATTCTTTCATTGATTGCGAGTATTCTTTATTGTCGAATAGCTCCAAGGCGAATAGCATTTGAATGGAATGTATGGTTTGCTTCTTTTCTTCTGGTGAACATTCTGATAAATTCTACAAAAAAGTGTTTGTTGTAGTAAAGTAACAGTAAATCCAGAAACAACATCTTAACCGTTCCAATCACAAATATATAAAACACTCAATGGAATGGATGAGAAATACAATGACTCAGAATAGTAAGTAAATTTAAAAAAGGTTACTTATTACCAAAATAATTAAAAACACAATTACAACCTAAATAATCCAATCTAAAAAAAACGCCAAAAAAGATAGAAGAACAATTCACTTACGTTTAATAAAGTAATTATTTTTGCTTGCCGTTTTTTTACTTTAAAATGAAACATTTTTATAAAAAAGGGAATAAAAATAAAAAATAACGACCAACTTTATCGCTACACTGATCAAAACTGTTCTCTAATATATATAAATTACTACAGGAAAGTGGATATATATCCACTTTCCTGTAGTATTGATATTACATCATGATTGGTGGTACAAGGTACAGACAAGGTATATAATATTTTGGTAATTGTAAATATAAAATCACACTAATTATTATTTTGTTACAATGATGTCTTTAGATAAATTGTGAATAACAGTAATTAAGAAACTATAATAAATAAATAGTGTCCATTATTTTACTGAATAAAATGTTAATGTTATAAAAAATAATGAAACTGCAAACATTAATTTAATTTTATAGACAAGATCACCAGATAGTAAATAAGATAATATTTTATGTTGAGTATGATTCATACTCATACTCATGAAGGCACGTAATCTCGAAAATCTATATGCATACATAATTACCGTTAAATCGATAGCTATCTGAAAGTGTTTATCTTTGAGCAGTTGTTGTCTCTGAACGGTTACATCCACGGCGCTCAAACACCACACTTGTCCCACTGAAGACACGAATATTAAACCTCGCTTATATCTAAAAAAAGTAAATAGAACAAATGTTACAAATTATTACTTGAACAAAACACACTGAAACATTTGCAAGAAATCATTGTTTCTAAGTTCTATCACAGTCTTGCTAACCTAGTTCGATAGTCACTTCTTAATTCTCATGAAATGTAACATTTATATTAATTTAAATAAATTGACGACATTATATTATAATATATAATACAGATATATTACATTTCCAACAATATAAATTAAATTTATTCAAGCCATCAAGGCCAATTTAGCATGTCTAATATAAATAGGAATACTTACCTATACATCAGTCTTGCCTTGTTCAAATCAGGTAATGTTTGAATGAATAATGGTGGCTCAACAGTCTGAACAACCACATTATCTTGTAACAAGCCCAAGATAAAGGGTTCATCCCACACTGAAATAATGAAATCAAATGTGAATTAATTAAATCTATTCATAAATTTTGACAGTTTATAGGTTTTTTTCTTCTAAACAAATTAAGTCTTATAAAATTTTACAACTAGTTTGATAATAAATCTTCAATAGAGCTTGAATTTATGTTTTTATAGCTAGAGCATTATTCTGTTGACTCTGTTGTATTAGAATATAAAAAAATACTGATTAACAATTAATTTAACATGGTCTCAATAAAATTATATAAAAGCATAGACATGTATTAAAATAAGTAGAACTACTATTCTATTCTCCTTACCAACAGCAATAGGAGCATCAGTCCACTTTATAGTTTTCTTTATTTCTATAGCTTCCTCTTTTGCTTCTTCTACAAGAACAGAAGTATTGTCTCTGCCCAGAAGGAATGATGTCTCTGTATATTTGGCTATGGTAGGCTCTAAGGATTTTGAACTACTAGTTGGAAAAAGTTCCTTTGGATTGTGTGATGATAGCTGAAACATTTCTTTAAATATAATAATAATTTTCTCAATTGCAATCTTATCAATACATTATTGATAGCCAATAACAAAACCCAAGACAAGACATTATATTATGATATATTACTTACAATAATAACATACACAGTTTAATAAATTATAACATTTAAAATGTAATTCATAATATTAAAAGTGAAGTACTTAAGTAATTCACTTTTAATATTATGAATTCATTGTTTCTTTCCATTTTTCTCTGAGCTATTTAATTCATATTATTAAAATCAAATGATTGAACAAAAAACCTGACAATAGCAAGGGTATAAACACATTAAAATTAGGAATATATTCATTTGTCATTTATATTTGAAACTTACATCAAAAAAGGTGTATTCGCCTTTAAATCCAACGCACAAATACTGCTGACCCCAGGCCATCACTTTAGGTACATCTGGTATAGTAAAGTCAAACAGATGTTTCTTGAATTCACCATTTTTTCCATAGTAAAGCTGCAATTTTCTTCTTACAGCCACACACAAGTGAACAACTGAATTAGATTCACCAGTCATAGATGTTGCCGACTGAAAATTTTAATTACAACTATATTTATTGTCCCCGCAGCAAATGTTTGTGTAACACTAATTATATAAAACACAAGATATATAAAAATCTTCAAATATTAATTACCTTGTTATCAAGTGCAAATAACGAAGCCCCTTTTGTGTCAGAAAATGTCTTCACTAAAGGAAAATTGACACCATTTATATCGTAAGATGAAAGCAAATTATCTGTTAGACACAGTAATAATTTGTCCTCTGAAAAAATAACAAAATGAACATTTAGTTATAAAAATTATGCTAATGTTATTATAGAATACAATATCATTTATTGAACTTACCTGGTATAATTTCAATTTGTTGTATTGGTTTCTTACTAAAATTTTTACAGTATCGGAGCATTTTAAGTTCATATTTTTTACTATCATTGTTAACTGATAATGAGTACATCAAAAGATGCCCTTGTCGTGTACCCAAGAAGAGATTTCCATCTAAAACAGCAAAATTATGGCAAGTCACACCCACATTTTTATAGTTTTATAATTTAAAAGAGGGGTAAAGATTTATTACTTACCGTATGCAGCTATAGTTTCTATTTGAACAGATGCATTAAGCAGGTGAGTTACCTCATACGCCTCGTGCATGATTGTTCAAATTTGTTATGATGACAAAATATGTAAATAATATCTTCCAAGTTGTTTAAAATGTATATCTGATAATACTTAAGTTATGCTTGTACCATACCAATTTAAATTATCTAAACAGCACTATACGTTAATATCCCATTGAAAAAAAGAGATAAGATCATATGACTATATTTTATTCAAATCATTCATATTTAATATTTTGATAATTTTACAAAGCAAAACAGAACAATTGTCATGACTTAGAGAGTAGTATATTCCTATCCACAGTTCCTATCACAATTCCTATTTCCTTGGTCATGACAAATTGACATTACCTACACAAGTGACAACTGACAATTTTAATAATTGTCAAGGTCCTAAATGTCAAGAAAATCATGGTTCTGTAGTCTATTCGTGCCATAGAACTCATAGACTAAAACGTAGATGTATGGCATATAGATAATAGAACACGAATAAAGCATGTGGTATCGTGAAGAATTTACATTATTGATTATAATTATTTATATCAACATCAAGCTTCGAGACGTTATGTGTACCACCTGTGTGTACCACTGTGGCACATGCTGCTTCAAATTCAGTACCTACATATTATTAGTAATTAGTCGTTGACTGAATCTATTTACAGTTTTTTAATTTATTGCATAAATTATTTTTTCTACCTGATCAGTTGCATGCTCTTACTAAGGGTAATAGGAATACTTCTATAATATTTGCATTGGTTCTTCACTCCATTTCATGGCTTAGATAATTAAATGGAGTATCTATGACAAGAACACTTTTTGAATCCGAAGCAGTACATAGTTTCTGATACGTCTTGTACCTCTTCAGGCGGCAAATTCTTTTCAGAATGTCCATTTTATACGTCAATGTACATATCTAAATTGTTTTTTTTTTTTTTTTTATGAATCTCCGAGAAACGATGACCACCTGATGTTAAATACTCATCATGGGTTTTGTAATAATATTTTTGAATATAATTCAATTTCTTGCTGATCATACAAAATAAATCATAAACAATGATCATTGTACAAATAAGGGAATATTGGAATGTGTGAAATAAAAAACCATGGTACTATTCATTTAATATTTACTTTTATAATTATGTTATTTTCATTCATAACTAACAACGATATGGAGTTACAATGTATTCAAATTCAGTAAAACAAATTAAAACAAAATACAAATTTCACTCACTATTAAATTTAATATTACAGTACTAGTAATAAGAAAACTCTTTTACTTTAAATAATTTATATAAGTCAACCCCATTTCGAAGTATGTATTACTGAAAATTCTCGAGTAGTAAAAGTGCACGTAAATCGTGAAAGTGAGAATTTAAACGGGTTAAAGATGTCGCAATAACATCACTTCAAACATCAGGTCACTAGTGTGTCTAACTTTTTACACAGAGGGTCTTCAGAAGCAACGTCGATTACAAAATTCATAATAGGTAGACTTAATAAAATATGCATATCTAAACTATCGTACCGCTCGGTGTCGGGGCGCGAGCGCACACCGCCCTCTACCGATTAACTTTACTCAAGAGTCATACCATAAAGATAATAATTATAATAATAATATATTTACACAAATTATAAAGGTGTGTCAGCAAATCAATAGCCTTAGGGACGACAACTAAGCTCCACTATGTGTGATTTGAAATCTCGCGCCGAGCGCGTTACGTTCTTAACAAACTAGAAATTTATACGTAATTAGTACATACATAATAGTAATACAAGTGTGTATTATATACGCGGCCGAAGCCTGTAGGTTTCATAGATGGGGATTCTGAATTATTACAGCATACAAAATAGATGCGCCGCCGTTCAATCAAATGAATATTGTATTTGTATTATAATAAATATAAAATAAAATAAACTGGTCAATGAAGACACGTAGACGTTATTGTGACTCTAGGAGGTCAGAACTGACCTGTGTTCTCAAATTCGTAATGCTTCTCAGCAACAGAATTTGTACAAATATTATTTACTAATTAAAAAAAATGGTGCAAAATCACACCCAAGGTTATGAATTAAAGCTACATCTAAACCATGAATAAAAGAGTTCATTACTTTATATTAAAAAGGCTTTAATACCTCAGCTAATTTGTAACTGTACGCCAACTTTAAAGTGCAAAAAGAAATTGCCAAAATACTTAAAACTATGACAATGAATTTATTTTTAATATTACTTTATAAATGACTACTTATATCGTGTTCTCAATGATAAATTTTACATAGCAGAAATATGATTTATCGATTATTTTATAGAATACAATATTATCGAAAAACTATGACATTACAATAGGACACAGACAGTGCAATCAAATACATTATACATTTATCCAGCGCTGGATAAGAAAAGATACGCCGCAATAAAAAAAAAGTCTAATATAGAAGTTGCCAGAAATAACAAATATCTATAATGTAGTTAATCTAAATTTTATATCTTTGAATTGTTTATACAAATACATAATATTCTGAGATATCATTTAATTAAAATTATCCTGAGAGATCAGTTTATGCTAGTTATAAAAATTTACAAGTATGCTTTGTATGTATGCGATAAAATATACCGTCTGCTCCGGAGCTACAGCACTAGGCATACTTCGCGCAAGTCACGTCAGTGATACGTTCCGACAATAAATATTCTAATTCTACTCAAATCCTCTACGGGTTACACGGCACAAGCGGAATTACGACTCCCTAAATATATTCCTCTATAGAACAGGTGTAATGAGTGAAGCGAGCTCGTGATGCCATTAGAATAAGAAGGCGCTGCGTGATGACGTTAACGTTTTCAATATCAACAAATGAATAGATTTTATACAAATCAAATCGAGTACAATTTATCCAGACGATAGTTATCTGTCGTTTACCAAAACCGACGTTAAAAATCCAGTATAATAGGTATGTACACAAAGGAGTTTGAGCTTACAAAAGTACAAAGTAATCACATCGCGACGGTTTAGAATCTACTGTGGATTTACCCTTCTTACCGACTACGACAGCTCAAGCTTTATCGACAATTACACTACAGTATCACACGATTACTCG
>CAJQZM010041109.1:0-16000 GCA_907164665.1 Colias nastes | reverse complement strand
TTGTTTGTTCGTAAAACGGCGTCCGTCTTTTTTTATACGTCCATGTCATAGGGTATATTCTTTGGCACAGGTCGAACAGGATAAACGGCCGGTAACAAAATGTAGGCGTTATTATTATGATATTACATATATAGCCAAGATTTTCTTGCTTGCTTTCATTCTTTAGGGGTCGGGTGGTATAATTGAAAATTGAAAATTAATGAATTAACACTTATCCTCTGTAATAATTCATCAATGATATGTCAATATTAAAATGAGAATTGATAGCAGTAACAATATGCTTTGTTACACAACAAAGAATTGATCATTTTGACTATAAAAATAGAGTGCTTTGATTGCGTAACAATAACAACAAAATATAAATTTTATGACAACACATTCTGAAATAACGAATTATTATGTGTTGTAGTTAATAAATTTTGAATGTATATTTTTTGTAACATTAAAAAATGAAACAAATTATTATTATTCATCTTGTTGCCAGAATCATTTAAATCATAATAGCCAATCATACGATCAATGAATTTGCTAATTTCAATCTTTTATTTAATAAAAAGTTTAGAGCTCATCTTCAATCAGAAACTAACTTGTCTTGGTTTTGTATATTATACTAGCTTTGCCCGCTTTGTCTAAAACCTACCAATTATATGCTACCTTCCTCTTAAATCACTCTATCTATTAAAAAATAAAACTCTTGAGAAATTTTTAACAAAAAGACGGCGGTAAGAGACTTTGTTATATACTATGTAGTGATGTCTATGAATGATCAATTCATTTATATAGAGCAGACACTAAGATGTGGGGAAATAGTATGAAACACTTGGAAAATTTCAGTGTGTGTCCTTTCAGCAGATATAATGAATGACTTGATTCTTGATATTGATTAAATATTTAATACATATTTTTTAATATAATAATGCATGACCTAATTGCATTAATTAAAAATAGACTCTTTTGATTCCAAAAATACGCAAGTATTCATTCGTAAAACCAAATAGATGTCCTGAATATAAAAACCTACTTCCAATATTCGTTAATTTGATAATAATATGAAGAGTAATTTATTATGTTGTTAAATATTGGCCGAATTAGTTTTTGTTAAGTATTTCTTATGTCATTATGGTATGATATAAATAAATACTATTCATTGTCACACTTAAGAAAAAGGAAATCATCATCTGCCTAAATTACAGCAAAATATATAAAGCTTGATACAATTAAACATACATACATACATAAATTAAAATAAGGGTCAAATCGGTTAATGATAAAATTAAAACAATTAGTCTTAATTAAATAACAGATTAAGGCGAAGTCATGTAAGTATATTTAAAGAACGATTTTAAACGCATCAAATTATTATTCAAACTGAATCCCAATAAGCAACGTAGTAGGATTTTTATAATTAAATTACAGTAATAATGGGCTTAAACACTTTGTATAATAGAAATGTTAGCAAATGAATATTATATAAGTGGTGTGGGGGCAATATGTACATTGTTAATCTCTTGTTACAACATGAGGTAATGTTATTGTAAGAATAATTACATGTAGAATAAAATTTCATAGAACAGATGTAGATTGCCAGTGCTGTATGAAATCTACAATGTCAATTGTTTCAAAGAGTATAGTAAACTGAATTACTGACGAAAATTAAATATTTCGGACTCCTAAATAATCAATTACTTATATCCGAAAATATATAATAGATTACTCAGGCTACTAAACTATATGCTATGTCATATTGTTTAAACCTCAGCGTATCTTCAATGATTTTTAAATACACAGATATATTATGTCAGTTCGCCATACAAAATGAAACATTTTTATATACGTAAATATATTTTAATCAAAAACACTGCACTCGATGTACGCACACTGAACACCATCAAAAATCAGCAGTGGAAGACATCGTCAACCAATCGGTAATTAGTCGTCACGCCTTACTCATGCCTAGGCGTTGTCTCAAATCTTAACCAGGGTACAATTTAGCATTTTGTCAGTTATTTATTATAATTACAACTTATTATTCACAAGAAAACTACTTTATTTATACTGTTTGTAAAAATATATATGGTACTTAATTTTTCATGATTTTGGGAATAAGCTAACACTAAAATGGCTAAAAGCTGACAAAATGCAAATTTCGATTGAATGCCCAAATTTTATTGAACTAGGAATATATCCAAAACTTAACATGTACTCATTCAAAATGGAATTTCTTCAATATTTTACGTCTCTAAGGTGTAAAATAATGAAATCATTGTATTTTTTAGATAGATGTGTATGAAATATGGGCATTCTGTGTAGGTTAGCGGTGTCTTACTCTGATGCGCTGGTGATCAGTGGTTGACTTGGGCATCGTCATTCGCTCCAACAAATACTGCAAGTACGCGTTATAGTCATCAAAATGTTAACTATAGAGATTTCGATTCGCAAATAGCAATCCGCGTGATTCTGTCTTGTGATATTAGAGACAAGATAAAAGTACTCATGATTTTGATTCTAATATATAGATCATAGTTTATTTAATATGTCGAGATAGCGTCTAGAATCTTGCGTAACATTTTGTAAATAAATAAAATTTGTAAACTGTATTTATATAATTTTGAAGAAATGCTGCAATGTTATTATTTTAGATTGAGCAACATGTTCATATAAATTATTATGCCTGATGCGCCATGTTGGTTTTCCAAATAATTAATTGCAAGGCGCCGCGCAAAATAATTAAATTTATTAATTTAAAACTTGTATCATCCAAGCTATATACAAATAAATATATAAATAAATAGTATGCAATAAGATATATAAAATGTAACTATCTCTATGTTATTTTTGAATGTTTCATTGTATGAAAACTGTAAATAAAATGGCAACTAAAATTTACCTTCGCCCAAGGATGACTCTTGATTTGTGGAAACTTGAATTCCGTGTAATTGGGATTCATTTCGCGAATCTGTTCCCTCGTCGGTGTTCCAAGAACCTGCGTTAAAAATTAACATTACATATTTACGTATATAACATTATTTTTTGTCTATGAATACAGGCAATACATAACATTTAAATATAGCTAGGTGTAATCTACTGGTAGCGAAAATAAGCCTTTATAATAGTGTATTAAGGCTACCCAAAGGCATTTACTAATTAATCTAATTATATCTAAACCCAACCTGTCTTTGGCTCCGCTAGAATAAATTTGGTAAGTACCTTCTACAAGTGAAAAGTGTGTGTTGATTTGATGATTATTGATATATTTACCAACAACCAAAAAATGAATCCTTATTGTAGCTAATGAAAATGTTTAAAATATGATATTTTCAGTTCCCTCATAAAACTTAGCATAGATCTGTGCTAAACACAGCAATAATTTAAACACTCAAAATTCTAGATCCGTAGCGAAAATGTTTATGCTTGTAGTGTGCAACTTGATAATGATGTAATCTTTTTTTACAGTAAGTTGGGTTATTATATTATGTAAATTACAGTTAACTTTGTCAACTCATACCATTATTAGAGATTCTACCTACGTATTTACGTGGAAGTTTAATCTATCGATATGTTTGAAGAAACCTAAATAAGATTCATTAAAGAGGACGGTTTTTCTACCAACAAGTCATACCAATTAATGGATAAAATTCACAGAAAAATATAATTATAGAGCAAATACCTTGATAATCTCGACTAGTTGGTCGACGCCCGAGTCTCCGGGGAATATCGGTTGGCCCAGCAACAGCTCGGCCACTACGCAACCCGCGCTCCATACATCTATACGATAAATAATAAGTTTTGTATCAAACATTTGTATAGAAATAAGTATTCGAAATAAAAAATAGAAAAATGCAAATAAAAAGGTTTTGTTAAAAATAAAGACTGTTGGAATATTAACTACGTATTCCAATTATTTAAATGAATATGATATAGTCCGCCGTAAGTTTGACGAGGATGTTTATACATTACCAATTAAATATAACATTCCATCCATATATCTAGGGAACTTAGTACATGTGAATAAATTATTATTAGTACAACAGTGTCCTAAAAAGAAATTAGGTCAAACGCTATTTGCAGTCCTTGTACATAACATAGATATACTTATAATAACTTAAATATATCTTACTAAAATTTTTAATTTTTTCCATTCTGTTGTTGTTTAATGCTCTTAATTTACCTTTTTTATTATTGCAATGTATCTCGTAGCTTTCTTCTCTTTCTTTACAAACCAATACACAAACTACTTAGTTACACATTTTTTTTCCCAAACTTTCTAATATAAACTCACCAATCTTAGTAGTATAGTCGATCGCGCCAAAAATGAGTTCAGGCGCGCGATAGTACCGCGAACATATATACGAGACATTAGGCTCTCCGCGCACGAGGTGTTTCGCGGAACCAAAGTCGCACAGCTTGAGCACGCCCGTCTTCGGGTCGAGCAGCAGGTTCTGCGGCTTTATGTCCCGGTGGCAGATACCGAGCGAGTGGATGTACGCGAGGCTTCTGAACAACTGGTACATGTATAGCTGGAAGTGGGCGACGGTTTATTAGTATAGTGTTGTGTGTGTTACACCAATTGTGTGTATACTTGTATAGTATTGAAATGGAAAGGTATAGTATAGCTAGAAGTAGGCGACAGTTTATTAGTATACACTATACACTTATACAGTGTTGTTAGTGTTAAACCAATTATTAATGTATACTTGTATAGTATTGAGATGGGACGAAGGTACATATTATAAAGCTGGAAATGAGCGACGGTTTATTAGTATTTAGTATACAGTTTAGTATACAGTATGTTTAACCATATTTTTTTTTTATGTCAGAGGAAGCAAAGGGGCAGGTTGGCTACCTGATGTTAAGTCATCATCACAGCCCATAAACACTAGTAACTCTGTTGGTTTTACATGTGCTTTGCTAGCCTTTTATAAATACACACGCTCTTTTCTTGAAGGTCCCAATGTCGTAGTTGTTCGGGAACATCGCAGGTGGTAAATCTTTCCAGAGCTTACGTAGTATGGAATGTAAGGGGACCGAAGGTACATTTAGTTGGAATTGCGAAATGTAGGACATTAGTGTTTGTGGATGGAAAATGTAAGGTTACACGAATTATATAGTAGTATGTACTATAATTTGATGGAATGTATGAGATTAAAACATGATAATTAGTGAATGTACACGCGAGTATTGTGTGTGTTCACGGGCGGACTTATTGCTATAATTTAATAGTCTACAAATTTTAAATGTGTAAACAGTGTACACGTACACGTGTAAACCAAACATATAAAAAAATACGTACACCTTTGGACTTCGGTTACAGCGAGGTAAAATATTTATTATTCAAATTTTAGGTTTATGTTACTTTTATGAACGTCACTGCATAATGTCTTCAGCAATAGTTCACAAAGATACATAAATCTTTACCTTTATAAAACTAATGGGTATGGTTTGTTCATCTTTGGAGTAGTGACGGGCAACTTTATACACCGTCTCCGGTATATACTCCAGCACCAAATTCAGGTACACTTCGTCTTTCTGTAAACAAAAACCAGTTTGAAACTGTTCAAACCGATTATAATTACTGTATGCTTCCTTTTTCGAATAAAATATGTGTTATAGGTAAGTATATCCATAAAATACATATTATAATAAACCTAAATACAATAAGGAAAGGACAAACAGACACAAAGTTATACCAAATCTATAGCAGCTTTCACCCGTTCCAATAAAAATCACTCAATACCTGTATCATTAATAACGAAAAGAAACACATTAGTCAATATTGTCGTCCCTTGCAAAATCAACAAATACAGCTCTCAAAACAAGTTATATAACCATTTCCATGATTTCTAGTAACAATAATATAATAGACCACCAACCATAAACATCAAAATATCGTCAAGGCATCAGATTCAATCCCACCCAGCCATCTTTCTTGGGGTATTATGTAACAATTTAATCGAACTTATTAAAGAATTTAAGCTTAATCGCAAATTAAATTTTATTTGACGCTAACGAATTAAGGAGAAATAATGATTGCATGTTGAGTAAAAATAATATTAAAAAATTTAATTACAGTTCTATGCACAATGGATTGTAAATAAATAATAGCTTTTTAATACTAACTCTCACCAAAATTCACTTGAGTCTATCCTTATCAGGATGCCTTGTTATTAGTATTAAAATATGTATATTACATTCGATTGAATCATTCAACGCGTAGCCTGTAATGTTACCCACGTGTGACACAAATGCATTTGAGATAAAATCATGTACTATATTCACTATTAAATATTATAATGATAAACCACTGTCGTATCTTTTAAATATATATTTAAAATAATACGTGATGATTTTCATAACGGATAAACGATTCAATAATATTACAGCCATTTTTTACTTCTAGAGAAATTCAGTTTATTGTGTAGACAATGTATTTGTAAAGTCACCAATTTTATTGATAAACTGACACAAAAAATACCTTTACATCAATTTGAAGTATTAAAATACAATTTCTATGTAGATGAGTTAAGAAATAGCAAGCAAATATCCATCAGAATAACGCGGAATAAAATAGTGCATAACTGCTAAAACAAAAGCTCAAACGAAAAAGAACACAAAACAAGCAGCATTTGTGTTTCTAAGAAAAAAAGACAAAATAACATGGTCTGAACGAATGAATTATTCGAAAGGATGACGATGAAAATGATAAACGAGCTCGAAACAGCTCCGATGTAAAGCTCATAGCTGATATGATGGAGTCGCTAACGCCAATTCATTTAACACACAATTAAAAGGGACTATTAGGTCACCGACTGACAGTCTATAGTCTATACAGTGTGTATGAAAATGTATGTAGTGGACGACACAAATATTCTTTCTTTGAATATATAAATCGGTAACCCTTGCCAAATATCTGATAGACCTAATGTGCGTTAGCACGCTAGCGTAAAATTTGATTGAATCATTAGACATACTGTGACTTCTAGGGACTGCATTGCGTTTAGCAGTGAGCTAACGGCCTCGGGTACTGCCACCTTCCCCCAAATAAAAAATTCAAATTCATTATAACCTAATCGAATTTCAAACAGAAGTAAATAAAAATAAAATACACACAGTTAAATGTAAATAACTTGTAAATATATTCACCTTTTCTCCGCTGGAGTAAAAGAAGTATTTCAATTTGACAATATTACAATGCTCCAGTCGTCGCATTATTTGAAGTTCTCGGTTCTGTAAAACAATAAGACGACATTTATGAGAACAATGCCTTACATACAATTAATTTTCATTCGAAGTTATACAGGGTGTCACGGATGTCCTATCGTAGGCTTAATGGAGCATATAGTGTTTAACCTTCTGATGCTGTAAAAAATATTTATAAAATCCGGTCGTGCAGGAAAAATTATCTCAAAACTTTTCAATAAACTTCGTGTTCGTAACCCTAACTACGCGGATCATACTCGCGAGCGTTATACATAAGCGGTCATTGACCTCGAACGCTATGCTTAACCTCGAACCTCGAAAATAAATACCTACTATTTGGATAATATTTTTTAGAGTATACGAGACAAATACACAAGTACACTATCGTTTATTTATACAAAAAAAAAAAAAAACGAAAAATTACTTAGTACCATCGCCTTCTGACCGCACCCTTTTAATACTGAATCATATTTTAATCTTTACTTAATTTTTTTATTGAGATACATGCGTATCAATTATTTTTGTACAATGATATTGAAATAAGGTACATACCAACTTGTAGAAATTTCAGCAAACAACATGCAGTAGGTACCTATCACACACTTCACTTCCAACATACTAAAACATTTTATTCTTCTAGAAGCACTTTTGAATTGTCATAACATAGTTTTACCAATTAGGTACCTCCGAACCGAACAAAAATACGCTCGAAAACAATTATAGGACGGTAAATTCCGCTGGTGATGTGCTTCTCCTCCGTCTATGTACCTATCGCTGCCGATATAAATCTCGAGTTGCAGCGAGCTGATTACCATCCTCTGCACCCACACACATAATCATATTGTAATACTCCGCGTTCGTATAATACGACATTACCGACTCAGAAACTCACAGATGAAACACAGAAAACGCAAACGATAGCAACTTGACACCGAAAGATGAAACAAGCGACTAACAAAAATTTATTTAAAATTACTTACAAACTTCAATAATAATACGAATAAACGTACAATGTGAGTTTAGGGATTCGTAGGGAAATGTTTGTAAAAATACCTATACTAAGAATGATTTAGAATACTTACATAATAATATCTGTTCCTTTCAACTTTTGCTAGATGAAACTCAATAATTAAAATATGGTGCCTAATCTAGATTAGAGTCTAAATAGCAACTTAAGGTACCTAAATACCTATTAAATAATAATATTATTCCCAGCATAAAACTTAAAAATATCATTTCATGATAATTTCATATTAAATTATAATATGATTGTATTTTTTCATTTGTAGTTACAAAAGAAAATTGAAAGTAAATAATAAAAAGATAAGTAAAATAAAATATTAAATAAACAACGGAACCACATTTTTAAAAGGCGGCATTTCACAAACGAAAGGCGGCGTTACCTTTGCTAGGTGCACAAAGATACCGCCACCGGCGCGGCACGTGTAAGCGTCCGCGTATTTTAATAATTGCATAAATTTTGTTAAATTGTTAGTGCTCCACCAAACGTCTTAGGGTCAACTCACACCAAAAGAGCGGCGAAGCGCGGCGAAGCGGAGCGCAGTTTCCGTGTCATATGAATTTTAACTTTATTTTCATTACTATAATACTTATTATCGCATGAGAAGCTCGAACGAGTCGCGCGGATGCCCGCGGCGCCGCTGGAATTCCGTGGAATTCCATTAACGGAGCCGTGCGACTGCGCGAGAAGTCGCGGGAATTCCCGAGAATGTTCGAGCATTCGCGAGCGGCCGCTGGCAATATCCCGCCCCTCGCGCCCGCTCCCCGCACGCGTCTGTGCGCGCGAGCATTCGAACTGCGCAAAGAGCGACCCGTGAATTCATCGCGGGAAGGCGCGCGGATTCCCGCGACTGCTCGAGAAGTCGCTGGAATGCTCGAGAAGTCGCGGGTCTCCGCTACTCCGCGCTTCGCCGCGCTGCGCTGCGCTGCGCTGCGCTTCGCCGCTCTTTTGGTGTGAGTTGACCCTTAGCGTAAGGGCTGTGATAGATCTGCGCGGGAGATTCGGGATCGTTCGTCGTAATTCGTATTTTGTGTTTATAATAATTAGTTAAAGTTATTAAAGCAGTGATTGTATAAATCCGTAAGATAATGTATTTAAGTAGTTACGAGATTTTCTTATGTTACCTAGTTATTTTAAGAAGTGATTGATATTTGGAGTAGTAGGTATTTAATACATTATGTAATATTTGTTTACCTTCGTCACTCATCATTCGTCATCATTGTGCAATATGTATTACGATCCTGTGATTCCTGTGCATGATAATCGGGTGAGTGTTTGCATTTTGAAACCGTTGATTTCTTCTAGTAAATATGACACCGTGTGCATGTAATTATTGTTTACGACACATCTAATTACTAAAAATCATAAGTAAAACATACTTTCTATTTCTTAAATCAAAGTATTATTATTCATTTTCACTAATAATTATTAATTTAATAGCTTTAACCCAAATGGCAAATAGGGTAAGGTCGTATAATTATTAATAATTATTAATATTTTAGACTTATTTTATTAAATAAATAAATTTATTATTTAGCCTTCACAACTCAGTAGGTACTATTATTACAATAATTATTTTGTCAGTAATCTTAATTATGTAGGTAGTTGTCAAGAAGCTTATATCTAATACACTGGAGATTTCGGTATGAACATTGACGTGTAACAAGAAAATATTGCCCAGTTCATGTTTTTTATCACTTTCACACTTAACTTGGTATTGCCACTGTTAATACGAAATTTTCCCAAGGCTACTATGTATGCTGTAATATTTTGTGCAAAAGGTTAGTTTTTGTACATGAGTTTGTTGATAAATTGCCAACAACGTCATTCAGAAGCATTGTTGGATGAGACAATTATTATTTATGCTAAATAAAATAAGTATCTGAACCAATTATTAAAAAGCGATACTCCCTGATTATGGGTAGTCACCATAATAAAATTGTAGTAACTCTCACTTTGTCAATATGGCATGTGTGTCAAAAAAATTGCGTCGCTTCGAATATTTAAACCTTCACGCGTCCTATGCACATTGTTTGTGTGTAACTAAATCTGTATTTTATAGTTGGACGCGTGAGGGATTAAGTTAATATTGTTGCTTATTTAATGAATATTTTCCGAATATAAAGAATGCATTGTATTGTGCAAAATTGCAGAAGTGTTTGGACACCAAATTCTGGCATAGAATTTCACAGGCAAGTGTATATTTACGTTATTTACAATATTCCTCAATACTCATGCATTTACCTGTTTAGAATCATTTTAATGGCAAAAATCGTCAAATTTATCATCATTTTACTAAGCAATCATGTTAAATAAGTTCTTTTCCTAATACTTTCATCATTTTTCAACAAGTTTTCAATAAACAAATTTAACAAGTAAGGTAACCATGATGACGGGTTTTTACGGATAGCGACGAGAATATATTGCTAAAACAATATTATGATGAACATTTAGAACACCATTTTAAAGATTTTTATACTAGTAATGAAACAACACACGACATCGGTATTGCACTCACATGTGGTTAGTTCTTTTTTACATTGAAATTTATACTTTTTAACCTAATATTATTTTGTTTTACGTATTTCAGCTTTCCAAAAAAATAAGTAAAAAGAAATATATGTGCCTATCAAGGGTAAAATTACTGAGGATTACGACCCAGAAAAAAAATGCTGCTATAAACAGTTTTTCTTTGATGTTTTTGGCTTGAAGTTGAACCGTCGAAGCAACGCGTTTAAAAAGAAGATCTGAGTAGCTTACAATTTGGTAAACAGCATCTGATGCAAAACACAACTTTCCTCTATTTACAAAGGATGTTAATGCTATATTATATCGGTTCATATCCAAGCTTTGTTGCCAAAAGTTATTTAAAACTATCATTCTATACCAATTAAAATTGTATGTACCTATAAAGTATGACCATAATATTATAATATAAATACTGTTAAAAATATATGTCTTTATTATTTATAGACCATGATTTTTAGTTTTTTCTATTTTGCAAAATCCTGAATTTACAAACCAGCGTGGTCACTCGACAGAAAGAGACAAAAAACATGACTGACGTCATTGAAGGTCATATTTTCTTGTTACAAGTTAATGGTCATAGTGCAATCTCCAGTGTATTAGATATAAGCTTCTTGGTAGTTGTTATGACTTATGAGTTTGAGGGAGTCGTACTTTATTTTTATCGTTATGAAAACTTTGATACTTAAATATTTCTTTGTTGTTTACTGAACGTGTAGTTATGTGTATTAGCTTAATGAAGTTTTTCGATTCATGAAAAATCTGAAGACTTCCTCGTAAAATTAAAAGTATAAGTAAATATGTACCTAGTAAAGCAAAAGAAAAAAACACATTGCATAATGCAGACAAAAATAAAAATTAAAAAAACTTAAGTAAGGATTAAAATATGTTAAGTAAAAAGTATTAAAAGGGCGCGACCGCGGTCAGTTTCAGTTTCAGTTTTTTTTTTTGGTATAAATAAACGATAGTGTACTTGTGTATTTGTCTCGTATACTCTAAAAAATATTATCCAAATAGTAGGTATTTATTTTCGAGGTTCGAGGTTAAGCATAGCGTTCGAGGTCAATGACCGCTTATGTATAACGCTCGCGAAGTCGCGAGTATGATCCGCGTAGTTAGGGTTACGAACACGAAGTTTATTGAAAAGTTTTGAGATAATTTTTCCTGCACGACCGGATTTTATAAATATTTTTTACAGCATCAGAAGGTTAAACACTATATGCTCCATTAAGCATACGATAGGACATCCGTGACACCCTGTATATGTATTATGTAACGTTTAGATATCCTAAATTATAATAATTGATAAAATAAATATATATAATTCTTAATGTATGAATTCAAACAAAGATTTTATATGCACATATTATATGTACGGGTAAACAGGGTCGGTTTTCATGAAAACAACCGGAATTTCCAAGCAAGCGTTTGTAATATAAAATTGGAAGATTAGTTAATATTCATATTTCCTTTTAGGTATGAGATTAGATTTTTATTTTACTTCATTACTTCGAGAAGTACCTACTATGTTTTTCCTGTATCGTACTGTTAGTACATTTTCCTATACATACGTAACAATGAATGCCTTATTATACGGCCGAGCATACTACAGCAAGTGCTCACCTTAAACCTTTTGTCCTGGAGCACCTTTTTGATGGCAATGAGCTCGCCGGTGTCACATAGCTTCGCTTGGTAGACGACGCCGAAGCTGCCGTTGCCTATGAGCTTCATGTCCGCATAGCTCACCTCCTGCGGCCGGTCGGGGCCCTGCCCCGGCGTCGCTACCACGGTCGTCACCTTAGAGCCGTCCTTGCCTGTAACGTGTTCAATATACGATTCAATACACGCACGCGATTAGCGACATTCTATTTTAAGCCGGTTGCTTTCAATAACCGTTCGCATTATCAACACGTAACTTATAATGAAAAAGCGATTCACGTGAAACATTGTAGGTTATCGAAAAGTTCAATACTAGCTTAATTGTCTTAAATAAGATGTTGTATAAGATGTATGATGAATTATAATCAATAGTGACTATTGTGATATTCCTATTTATTTGTACATAGGTACAAGATAACAAAATTTAAAATTATATTTTATTCATTTAAGTAGGCTGCTTCATAAGGTTCATGGAACATAACACATATTTTATATTCGCCGAATTATAAATATGTTCATGGGTTTTGTAACCAAATTCCTACTCCACTGTAGATTCATGCCGATATCCACCATATTTTGTTGTGTTTTGCTGCTATTATTATTATTATTTTATTATTAAGGTTAATCTTTATACGTATATATGTATTAACTATTTATCTATATGTAACTTATACGTCACTATTGTAATGACTAAACAACAGCGCAAACTTACAATACACAATAAACTTTTAAGATATTTTTTCATTGTTGGTACTTTAAATAATTACCTCTTTGGTATACACAATGCTGATAATCAGGCCATTATTTAGCGAAGACGAGTTAAACAAATATTTGCAATAGGACTATCATTATACTAATGTTTTGAAAAAGATATTGTATAATTTTTATTGTCACATAAGATACTATTCTCGAAAATCAATGCCTAAAAATAAGCCTCAGTCCAAAACAGTAAGAAAGTTTAGTACTTAGTAGTTAAGTTAAATAAAACCGGCCAAGTGCGAGTCGGGCTCGCGCACAAAGGGTTCCGTAGCAGCAAATATAATAAATTACAGTTAAATCAACCTATCTCAAAAACTATAAGAGATACTTTGATCAAACCAAAAATCGTTGAAAGAGTTAATTAGCATGCATCACCTCTATTTTTTTTAGAATTTTATACCCCGTAGTTATAAAAATAGAGGGGGGGGGACATACTTTTTACGACTTTGAGAGCTGATATCTCAAAAACCGTTCACTTTAAGAAAAATGTTTTTTAGAAAACTTTATATCATTTTAAAAGACCTTTCCATTGATACCCCACACGGGTATGTACATCGAAAAAAAAAGTTTCATCCCTCAGTTACATGTATGGGGGGCCCCACCCCCAATTCTTTTTTTTACTATTTAGTGTCATATTTTTGTAGCGGTTCATACAACACATATTCCCATCAAATTTCATCACTGTAGTACTTATAGTTTCCGAGTAAATCGGCTGTGACAGACGGACAGACGGACAGACGGACAGACGGACATGACGAAACTATAAGGGTTCCGTTTTTGCCATTTTGGCTACGGAACCCTAAAAACATGTTCAAAAAAAATATATATATATATAATTATTTACAACGCCAACGCAAAATTTGAATGGAAAATATAAAACTGAATACTTTAAATTTCGCATAAGCAGTATTCGTGTAGATTTTGATTCTGTATTAATTCTTATTAATTTACACCTGCCAAACATCGGCTGTTTACTCATAAGCACTCGAAAGAGTCCTTTTGACCGTGAACCTTCGAAATATTGAAAAGACTATCCGACTTGTCACTTGTCTTGTCTATAAAATTTCTACTTTTTTAAATCTCTTATGGCAATTAGTGATTTTTGCCATAATTTTAAGCAATTAAAAAAAATACATTTAATTCCAAGTGCGAATAGAACGTTTAATTAGCCAATAAATAAATTTGTAAAAGTTTAGAGGAATGTCCTCACATTCATTTATAACTGAAAAAAAATCACGTATTATTCTGCGGAAGTTAAGTTTTTTAAAAGCGTGCACTCGTCATCGTAAAAATCCTAAAATTTAATCGGTATGTGGATCAAGACTTTTCCGTTATCACAAATGTATTTTGTAAATACCAAGGTTCTCATAAAACTGTCTCGAATTGCAAAATAAATAAAAACAAGTGGAAGAGACCCTGACCAAATAACATTTCGGGACGAGTTGGAATATAATAATCTTTCCTGCGAATGTACGCGTGCGGTCGTGAAAATAAACCTTACATTTATATACTTAATATTGCAAATACATTGCATAGACAATTACAATGGCCTTCCTTTTAGAAAATCCGGTGTCGCCTGAGCGCACAGTAATTAGATTGCGAAGCGTCCTTACTATCTGCTATATCATACAAACACGCCTATTACGTGTGATTTTTCTAATTGAATAAACGAACGACGAAATAGCGACGCAGGCAAAAATAGTTACGGGGATCGCAGTTACCATTAAGTGATGGTTTGTCGAGGCTATTGCTATAAACGGAATGAAGTATATTAGATAAACAGGCTGATAAACAAGGGTGTAGTGTTGGGACTTGCCTCAGTAAGAGTTGCTATGGGTGTGGTTAAAGACGCCATTTCATTTGCTATTGGTATACACCATGAACAAAAGTATGGATAATAGTACTAAAGAAAGCCGGTAAAAAAAAGCGCAGTCATGAAAATAAAAGAACCAACTTTAATTTGTTAGTCCATTGAAAAGTTACATTTGGGATTGCATTTTTTAGAGGACGCAATTTCATTTTTTTGATGTGTAGGGGGGGTCAGTGTGAAGCTATCACCAAGTTTGTGGGGTCGCCACCCTTGTCCCGCGGCCGCCATCTTGAAAATAGCGGCTGATATGGTTTTTACGATATATCTCTTAAACTATTTATCTGATTAAAAAACATTGGTAACATTATTTGTTGCAAATTAAATTCTCTAGAACTTTGTTCCAGTCACTTTTTTTCGTAGAACTATAAATAAAAAAGTTATAAGCGAAAATGTTCAGAAATTAGAGATATTTATATTTTTCAATGAAACTTTTTTTTATAAATTTACGATGAAATTATATCAGACCATTTTTGTAGATTGTTTTTCGAGGTTCAACTTTTATACACAACATTTTTTCATTAAGTAAATAGCTAAGGTTTTACAGCGCTCCGAAATGAGTACTATTTTTCAGTAGGTACTCTTAACTATACAGTATACATATTACATATATTACGTGTAATAATAATTTGTCATCTGTAGTTTTTTTTGTTATTATAATATTTTTAATAATTAATTTTGCAATATTATTAATAATTAATTATAGATTCTTTTCCCCATCACCCAGGAGGTAGAGTCTGGAAGCGCGTTTTTTTTACGTCGAAAAGCGGGGCTGAAATGTTCTGCAGTGTGCTTCCATTGTTCTGGAGTCTGTGGAGCCAATAGCCAATATATGTATAGTTGAGTACTGAAAAATAGTACTCACTTCAGAGCGCTGTAAAACCTTAGCTATCGACGTAATGAAAAAATGTTGTATATAAAAAGTGTTCCTCGAAAAACAATCTACAAAAATGGTCTGATATCATTTCTTC
>CAJQZM010041108.1:0-58126 GCA_907164665.1 Colias nastes | reverse complement strand
TGTATGCCTGTATGAAATATAAACAATAAATTTCTTATTGAGTCTTTTCTTGAAGTTTTTTCCATGCTACCTCTTTTTTGTACGTATTTTTATAATCTGCGTGTCCAATTGCGTATAATACGGGATAATCTCGAATAGAATGCAAAAATAATTCAGTATTTTCGGCATCCATATTATAATACTCACAATATAGTATTTATATAAACAAATATGTAGTTGCCATGGCAATTGGCATTTTGGTACGTTGGTGGTTGGTTGGTGGCGTATCTACCTCTTGTTTCTATATACATATATTATATTATTATCTATACATATAATAAATCTGTAGAAGGGTCAATTCTGTACATTGAAAATATTGTAAAAGTAAATAGCAGGGGGTGTTACTGGATCGATACCAAACCCAAATATGTGATTAAAAAATTTTTTGTCTGTCTGTCTGTATGTGAAGACATCTCGTGAAAACTAACGGTTCGATTTCGATGAAACTTGGTATAATTATACCTTATTATCCTGGGCGTAAAATAGGAAACTTTTTATCCTGGAAAAATACGTAGAAAAAAATTAATCTTAATTTTTCAGTTTTATCCATAGACGTTGTTCTGTAGAACCGCGAACACACGTTGCGTATTATTATAGGCCTAGCCGTATTTGGGTCCAATAGATATTTATAGATGTCATTGTCAGAGTTACTCAAAATGGAGAAATAAACCATCTACCTACTCGAAGACCGACATCCGCGCGGACGGAGTCGCGGGCGGAAGCTAGTTTCTATATAATATAGTATATAAATAAACAAATAGTTGCCATGGAGATTGGCATTTTGGTACGTTGGTGGCGTATCTACCTCTTGTCTATATATATATTATTTCTATATAATATCATTGTCCATGGACGCGAAAATCTGTCCTCACCGACAGAACGCGAGCGGACGCTATGCGATGCGAAACTTCACTAGCGAAACTTATGCGTCTGTGTAATGGCCATTTCGCAGTTCCTTGCGAAACAATACTGACAAGGACGCAACTATTTCATCTATCTATGTGCTAGAGTGAGTGCCTTTTCACACTACCCGGCTGCCGGATAGCCGGCGCCGGCTACCCGGTGGTGAAGTGTATGGGCATGGTACATAGCTTTCACATGTTCCGGCGTAATCTATCCGGCAGGCGGTTGCCGGGTGCGCGCCGGAACCACCACTGTGCGTCCGGTCGCCGGGCATCGGTTAGCCGGCGGCCGAACTGACAGTGGTGTATGGAACACGCAACTAGCTTTCAGACGCGCCGGCCGGTCAGTCGCCCAGGTACAGTCTGCGAGAGAAAACTGAAAAACCTGTCTCATGTGCTCGTAGATCTGGGAATAATGTATAGAATGCACCTAATGCTTCTCTTTTCATATTAATTGGATGAACCCAATAATTTCTTGATTTTTCTTTCGGGCGCAGATAATCCATACTAATATTATAAATGCGAAAGTAACTCTGTCTGTCTGTCTGTTACTCAATCACGCCTTAACTACTGAACCAATTTGCATGAAATTTGGTATAGAGATATTTTGATACCCGAGAAAGGACATAGGCTACTTTTTACCCCGGGACATAGGACAGGTTTTATTCCGGAAATCCCACGGGAACGGGAACTATGCGGGTTTTTCTTTGACTGCGTGGGCGATGCCGCGGGTGGAAAGCTAGTTTCGATATAAAAGACACATTGCAATTATTTGTTCACGGTCCATCTTTGAAACTATAGAACGAGACTGTACTCTTGTCGGCTCTCTAGCCGATACTGCCGGCATCAACCGGGACATGTGAAAGCTTATTTGACACCGGGTATCCGGCGCCGGCTACCCGGCAACCGGAACGTGTGAAAAGGCACTGAGACATATCATATGCGAAAACCTGCCATACTACTGACAGATTTTTCGTTTTTTCGCTGCCGCACGCGAATGCGTCGGTGTACTAAAAAGGCGTAGTACACAGCAATGTTTTCGCAACTTTTTCGCAATGCGTCTGTGTAATGGCCATTTCGCAGTTCCTTGCGAAACACTACTGACAAGGACGGAACTATTTCATCTATCTATGTGCTAGAGTGAGACATATCATATGCGAAATCCTGCCATACTACTGACAGATTTTTCGTTGTTTCGCTGCCGCACGCGAACGCGTCGGTGTACTAAAGGCGTTAGAAACCTCGTTTACAACAGAGCGCTGAGACAAACGTCAAAACGCAAAGGAATAGAATCCGCTATCGATACTAATTGTCATAAGCGTATGATGTTTTGCTAAGGATTTGTTCACCCTACCAACGACGACGACGACCACGAACAAAATTTTCATCCAGTCGCAATTTAACAAAATTGTGCAAATCACAATTAAAAATAAATTATTAAAATTTCCTGTCGTTCTGGTGATTGGAATTTTTTTTTTTTTTGAGATCAACGAATGAAAAAATAAATTTTTCGTAGTAACGACTAACGGTGAACTCCTAGAAAAAAATGTATTTGAAGTTTTTTATAGATAATTTTATGATCAACAATTTTGGTAAAAGGTAATTATATGATTAACTTACCGTCTCGGCGAAAATCGCAAAAAACCTATTTTTACATTAATTGTCCTCGAATTTTTTTTCTTTTCGAGTACCAGTATGACGGGAAATTTTAATATTTTATTTTGAACCAATTTTGTCAGGATGAAAATTTTGGTCGTGGTCGTCGTCGTCGTGGGTAGTGTGACCGAACCATTACTAAAATATCATGACCTTATGTCAAAAATTAGCGATAGCAGTTTCTATTCCTTAGCGTTATTCTATTCTCTGACATTAGTCTCGGCATGCTGGGGTTAAAAAGAATAAACATACTCAAAATAATACGTGTAAAAATACTTACTACGCTAAAAAGCTCTAGTAAAAACTATTTAAAATTTAAGTAAAAAAATATTGAACTAACCACTGAACAAAAGCATCTTGTTTATTCTATGCTTGAACCAGACTAGAATAATTAAAGTTGGTTCCCCAAGGAAATTACAGAGTCCAATATTTAAAATTCTAATGTTAAGTGCTCCCAGACAAACATAATACTAGTATGATGTTTAAAAATTATAACGATATTTCAGCTTTTTCATCTTCCATTTTTATCTATAATGTCTTCTCGTTGATTTAAGGGCGTATTTAAGTAGTTAAGGTTATTGTGATGCATATATTATTTTTTTAGTTTTAGTAGAAAATTGAACAGAACCCTTGAAAATATCACCTAGTTTGATATATATTTTATTTTTTAGATTTAGTCTTGAATATTACACGTATCATTATAATTTTGCTTTATACCCACTCTTAAGACGTTATTTTATCTTATCCGCTTATAAGCAGTATAATATATATGTATAAGCATTATAATGCAGTAATTTTAATTCAATTTACAGAGCATTTAGTTCCTAGTATTAAAGAGTTTTCTAAGTATGAAGAGAATAATGTTTAAATTCCAAACATTAAAACCGATTAAGCTGATAGATTTATCTACGTTGTAGGCGTTGATTGCAAACTAATAATGTAAAGTTTGTGTACTAAAGTTCTATTTCTAGATTCATCTTTATTTTCGTGTGTATTTTCATACTTTCTTAGCGAAAATAGGATGTTTAAAGTTGTCTTTGGAAGTTTCTTTGTAGGATTTCTATTGTTTTTAAACCATAGTACAATGTTGGTAGAAGTAAACCGTATTATTACATACCTATCGTTTTGCTTGATGAATTATTATCTGAGGGATATAATTGTATAGACGGAAATTTATATTATTAATTAAATGGAAGTTTTTGTGAAGTTGCTCTCTATACCTTTTCAATCTAGATTAACCTCATGATATACGACTTAGGTAAATATTCTACTTGATAAAGCACTCATAGTCCGTTTAACACTTTTATTTTCATACTTAGTCGTCATTTTAACCCACAGCAAAAACAGAAAAATCCAGAAGCTGTGAAACAGGCACTTAGTTTTTATAAACAAAGTGGTAGTACACACTACATAATAAATCTCAAAAGAAAGTAGCAGAAAAAAGCTTAAAAACACGACTTTAAAGTTCATAAACAAACTAAAACAATATAAACTGGCAGAAATTCCACAACAAAATGTTTAAATGGACAAGAAATAGTGACACAAGATTTTACGGACTGAAAGCACCTTGTTCAAAAGAAAAATCGCGAACAACCTTGGTGTGTAATGGGGAAACATGTGTGGCTATGAAACTAACTTATAACATCGAACATAGATTTAGAATGTATTCTGACGTAAGATCGGAATGTATAAAATATATTGGATGCTAATGGACAGTTCATTCTCGAATCTAAAAGAATATTAGTACTATATTTTGAAACATAATTCAACGCCTATATAGTATATACCTAATATCAATACAAGTAATGCAATACTTCAAAATACAAAGACAGTTTCAGATATTAAAATTATAAATAACACATTTCAGCTTTCCTTTTTTACAGTAGACAATGCGTTTACCCATTTTGTACTCCAGTGCGTAGTATACAATACTCTATGTACGTCTCTATGTTACGTCGAGCCGTTTTCAGTGGCGGAAGTATTGTTCATCCACGATCAAATCATAAGATCTTTCATGCGATAAAAAAGACTAAAGGAGCCGTGTATTGTGTCAGATTCTTAGTTCTTTTTACGATACTGCGGATACAATCAAACCCTATTTTTCGCCGCTCTAAACTTTATTGTAGATACACATTTAACTCAAATCGCAAGTTTCGTAGCCCCACAGTAAACTACTAATGACCACGGTACTCCTTTGCGCGTTTCGTGGCAGCGTGTTTTCAGGTCACTTACATTTTCCCTCTATACCACTACTATTATGGAGAATTATTTTTAACTCGCTCGTATGAAAGAATTTTGGCGCTTTTTCTTCAGGTAAGATATTGAGTTGCTCAAATTTTATACGGTAATTAGTCGCTTTGAATTGGGATGTGTGTGATTTTAATGAGTTTCTAAGCTTTAAATATATTAAAATTTTATGTATGTTATACAAGCTCAATTATCTATATAATAAAAATGAATCACAAAATGTGTTGGTAAGCGCATAAGTCGAGAACGGCTGAACCGATTTCGTTAATTCTTTTTTTTATGGGTTCTTATAGGGTAAACGTAAACATGTACAACGGGCGAAGCCGGGGCGAACCCCTAGTATAAGATAAAATTAAATCTATTTTTAATATCTTCTCTGGATTTAATGTCATTTACCTGTAAAACATGCTTGATAATTTATTTAATTACGATGCCTTGCATCCGACACTATATTTCCGTGTTAATAATTAAATTTTAAGTGACTCTTCGTAACTCGATTAATTATAATTAATTAACGCCTCTATGGTATAGCGGTTAACACATAAGTTTAAACTGGCCTTCGAAACACAGTTTACCACTAGTTCGAAGGTCAGGGTCTGAACATAATGCTGTACCTGTTTCTTGAAAAATAAATTTTTATTATTATTTTTTTTTATATTATTAGTAGGTCTTGGGTTCGATTCCCGGTGGGAACTAACTAAATAGTTTTATACTACTCTGCTTGTTAGTACGGTGCATTTACAAACAAACGAGTGAATGCTCATTCTAACCTCACTATGTCTTATTTTTGTGTAAACAGGCGTAGAACATTCTTTAGTTGTTCAGTGCGTTCGAAAAGATTCTATGTACCTAATGTCGAACAACATCAGTATTGTTCGGTATTAGAACACGAAATAATGCTCTAGCTCTGATGTTCGTTCGTTTGTTCTCGTTAACGGGGTACGGAAATACACTTATTTATATATTTAACTAGCGGTCCGCCCCGGCTTCGCCCGTGGTACCTACATGTTTACGTTTTTTTTTTCATAAAAACTATCCTATCTCTCAAGTTGGATCGAACTGCACATGGTGTGCGAATTTTATTATAATCGGATAAGTGGTTTAGGAGTCCATTGAGGACAAACATTGTGACACGAGATTTATATTTATTAAGATTGTTTCTTTATTCATAATCATACAGCATTGTAACTTACTGTAGTAAGTAACATTAATTAGTTTTAATTAAGTACATTTAATAGTTTTACTTAAAACATGCGATAATGATTACTCAGAACGCTCTTAACACTTTCTTGACCCACTTCTTCAAAATAAATGTTCAAAAAAATTTAAAATTCATAAAAACACACCCTGTATAAACCACCCAGAACCAATGCAAACGCCGGGTAATTATAAGATTCAATACAACATAAACAAGTGCAATTAGCTCCTTTTGAATAAACATTAGTTAGATTTACAGTGTTCCAATGTTAATAAATCGGCCCGCTTGTATCTCAGCACTAATTTATTGGTACTATATTAGTAGATCGTTCGAAAAGATTTATATACAGGGTGATTAAATTTAATTAAAATGGTTATTTTATTCTGAAGGTATTTTAGAGTTATTTATTTAATTAATTTAACTTACTTATGCAAATTAAAACCACATACATTCGAATTAATCCAATTTAGAGTAGGGGACCGGGGATGGTTGGCTATAGGGGCAGGTAGACTAAACAACAATAACTCGCCACCATCACGTGTTTTTCATCAACCAATCACGAGCGACGATGCCTCCCTACGACCCGCTAACTTGTGTGAAGTGAGCCGCCGCAGTCGCGTGGCGTTCGTGAGTGGCATCACATGTTGTATTTTTGGTCTCGGTAAGTAACTTTTTTCGTTCGTACTTTTTTTGTTATTGTGTCTTTGGGTCTGTTAGAAACAATGCTGTTGTTATGCCAAATGTAAATATGATAATTTTATTCTATATTACACAGTATTGCTTCCATGTTAGTGCCAGAGTTTGCATATGATACGCAGGTGAAATTCAAAATGGCGTCAGGGGTTGGTTGACTAATTTTGTTCGGGGTAGGTAGACTAATTGGTTAACCAACCCCTTTATAATAAGTATAACATTTTATCATTTATTTAAAGAATTGTGTGGGCTAATGGTTAATGTGCATCATCAATGTAAACACTATTATAGTCTTCTCTCACATACTAAATTACAGTTGTATTTTTACAGAAAATGAGGACGTACAAAAGAAAATCTGAAAGGGGTGATGTATCAAAAGATATCATAGAAAGAGCTTGCCACGCAGTAATCTTCGATAATAATAGCATCAACGCCACATCAAAGAAATACCAAATTCCATACAAAACGTTGCATCGTTATGTGACTAAACTTAAACAAAAGCTAGAACGTTATCCGAACCTCGGGAAAGCTGATTTGACCCTGGACACGGCGGGGTACATAAAAAATAGGCAGGTATTTAGCGATGACGAAGAAAATAAACTGGTAGCTTATTTGAAGACGGCTGCTGACATTTATTATGGATTAACACCGTATGAGACACGCAAGTTGGCATTTGAATACGCAAAAAAGAATAATAAAACTGTACCTGAATCTTGGAATACAAAATTAATGGCTGGCGAAGATTGGCTTGGTAATTTCTTAAAACGTCATCCCTCGTTATCAATAAGATCACCTCAACCTACAAGCCTGTCTAGAGCTACGTCGTTCAACAAACAAAATGTAAGTGAGTTCTTTGTTAACTTGAAAACAGTTTACGAACGATTAAATCTAAGCCCAGGTGATATTTGGAATGTTGATGAGACGGGACTTACAACAGTCCATGTGCCTAATAGAGTCATAGCTCGCCGGGGTATTAAAAATTTGGCTGAAAGAGGCACTCTCAAGAAATATTACAATAAAGCCAGCGACAACTGGCTCTTTATTAACCGAGAATGGATCTCAAATTTAAGTTTGTTTATAATTAAATAAAAAGTTTCTATCATTTAGTACATTTTAATGTTTTATTTTATACTAATCCTCTTTATTTACACTAATTACTGCCTAGGTCAACCTACCCCATGCCTATAGTCAACTTACCCCGGACATGGGGTAGGTTGACCAAGCGTCAGGGGTTTAGAAAATCGACTAAATAAATATTATAATGATAAATATATAGGTTATAGATTAGTATTTTAGGTACCTGAATAGTTCTTCTATCTGTATCAACTGCTATTTTTGTTATATACAGTTAAACATCAGAGATATACGAGCTTCAGTCAAAAGTTAGTCAACCATCCCCGGTCTCCCCTACCTACCTCAACGATGGTCGGTGCAAGTAAAATATTTTCTTAATCTAATATAAGAAAAGTTTTGATTTTTGTATGTCTGTTACAAACGAACAAAAGTAATCGACTCATTTTAAAATTATTTTACGATTAGATAGTCTTGAGCTTGAGTATAGTAAGTAGATCTTTACGAAGTAATATCGGCTATATTTTTTCAAGAGGCTAGTTTAAGATATTTTAAAACCTTTTTACTAATAATATCTCTATATAATACAAATGTATAGTCATTGAGAAAGCCTTTTACCTATTTTACCCATAATATTGACTCATCTCAATATAATACTACATTAAACTTAAAAACAATCTCATTCCCAAACCATTAAGGAGATAGATGCTCTTACGTATTCCATATTGTCATAACTTATCTGAATTTTTATATGATGAATCATACGAAATCGGAATGTTAAGTTAAGAACACTTTCTATGTGTTATTGAGACATATTTCTGATAAAACAGATACATCTCAAAGAATGATATTTTCGAGTAACCATTGTCTATACTTACTGAATATTTTAAAGCTGAAGAGTTTGTTGTTTGTTTGAACGCGCTAATCTCAAGAACTACTGGTCCGATTTGAAAAATTACTTATTTCGGTGTTGGATAGCCCATTTACCGAGGAAGGCATCCATTATCACGCTAAGACCAACAGAAGCGAAGCCACGCGGGAGAAATCACGGAGCGCAGCTAGTTGAGACATATTTCTGATAAAAGAAAGACAACTCAGATTTGAAAATGTGTTATTTTTTGAGTAACCATCTTGGTATTTTTATTTATCCGGTGCTCGCCTAGGCTTGACTGAAATTATTGTAAAAATATAGATTATGTTTATGTTTAGTTTATTAAGAATATAGTGGCATTCTATTGCACATAATGATATTTATTTATGTCACTAAGAAATTCCATAGACGTCTTTATATATAAAACAATATGTTAATTGTGTTTATTTTATAAGCTTCTCTTTGTCTTATATAGAAATGCACCAGCTGTGTATCACGATAAATAAGATATTAAAAAAATATGCTCGTCATTATACAACATAATATCATAGTAACCAAAAGAAAAAAAGCTCAACATATCATAGTGAACAAGCCACACGAAAAAAAAGGCTACAAAATTAAATACCTCAACGTACTTCCTTGGCATACAAATATTACAGACATGTTCAAACAAAAACCCTTTTCGGTGGTCCCGAAAGTATGACACCTGTTTCCTTCTTAGAAGCACAATCGTATCGGATTTGTTTGTAAAATACTATATTATAACTGAAGTGTTAAATAGTGGGTTCTGTAGTCATTTGAAATTATATTTCATATATATTTCAGAATTTCCAACAAAGGATACAGATTACATTTTATATATTTAGATCAATTAAATACACGATAGTAGGTACCTTTAATTATAGGAAATTGCAGCTTAAATTAAAATAACGTGTATAGTTTTTCAATTTGGTAAAGTATTATGCATTTATAATTTCAAGATCATTTAAAAAAAATACAAAATTATAATAACTTCTAATTTAATACCTAAGTGTAGAAGTGTGTATCACTATAATGGCCAATCCAATGTTGTTGGAACGAAATGAATGCTCTATCAGTGATAGGCTATTTATTTTAAACACACTGAAATCTTATATAAAGTTTTCAAGGTAATTTTTAAGTATAACAACTGAAGAAACTCTAAAAAAGGATCAGGATTAAAATACTAGCCTTTTTCTACACAAAACTTTATGATATTCTATAAATTTTCACACACAATCCATCTCTATGCAACACATACATAAACGAAACGTATCACTCGAAAAGTTATTTAATTACGGACCCCTAAAAGCACTCTGAACCGTTGTTATCAAAGGTGAAAAATAAACAAAACACCCTACAGTTTTAATCTGCTTCAAAGATAAACTCTGTTTTACCCTCGACTGTATACATATAGCCGATATAATATGTTTCAAAATAATTATAAGTAAGATCGACAAAGGATTGAAATTTTACTTATTATACAGGGTGGTTCTAAATTACGTTGACAAATTTGAAAATAATAAATTTCAAAAATGGGACATGCTGCGTTGCTTTTGTTTTTTAATTATTATTTTCACATGTTTTGGCGCCAACTTAACGTTATTTGTGAAGAGAATAAATTAAAAATTAGTCATTTTTTACTATGTCTGCTCAACGAGGTGCAATAATATCCTTATATGAGGCTGGTAAGCGGCAGTGCGAGATAGTGCGACTTCTCAGTATCAGTCGGTAGTTAGTTTCTTCTGCTATTAAACGCTACGATGAGCTTGGCCATCTAGGTGACCGTCTGGGAAGAGGCAGAAAAAGAACTGTGAGGACGCCTAGGCTTCGACATATCGTCAAACAAAGATTTACCCGCAATTCACAAGCCAAGGTAAGAAAAATGGCTCGAGATTTAGGTGTAAGTCATTCAACGTTACAACGAGTTGTTAAAAATGAGCTCAAGTTAACAGCATACAAGCTGCGAAAAGCGCAGCGGTTGGATGATAAAGATAAAAAAATACGCCTTGAAAGATGTCGCTTACTGAAAGCGCGCTCCGCTGGTGAAGCGTGGAAAAATATTTTTTTCACAGATGAAAAATTTTTTCAGATTGAACAGTCTCATAACCGCAAAGGCAAAGACCGGATTCAGTCATGGTTTGGCGTGGCATTTGCTCAACAGGCAAAACTCCTCTCGTTTTCGTTAAAAAAGGTGTGGAAATGAATCAAGAAATATACCGACGCGATATTTTGGAGGGTGTAGTTTTTCCTTGGAGCCAGCAGCACTTTGGTGACCAACCGTGGACTTTTCAACAGGACTCTGCTCCATCTCACAGGGCCTCAAATGTGCAGTAGTGGTATGGACCATTTCCCAGAGTTCATAAGTTCCAAGGAATGGCCTCCATTTTCACCAGACCTTAATCCAATTGATTTCAGCGTATGGTCAATTCTAGAGGCGAGGGCCTGTGCAACATCACACAGAAGTGTAGACGCGCTGAAGGCAACACTTACTCGTGAGTGGGACAAAATATCTGAAGAGGAGGTACGGAAAATCGTCGAACACTTCAGAAAACGTTTAAGCCTTTGTATTAAAGCTAAAGATGGTTATTTTGAAAATAAATAGATATTTACATTAAAATAATACTGTATTTTTATTATTAAATAGTCACCGATATATTGTGTAAAAGAAAAATAAAATAAATCGTAAAATAAGTTGTCAACGTATTTCAGAACCACCCTGTAAAGAATCTACAACGTAGGTATCATGCTATGACCGTTAGTAGGTATGTTTGATACTCTTTTACGCAGAAACAGCTGATCGGATTTGTATGGAATTTCGTAAAGAGATAAGTTAGTCTGGATAACCACAGAAATGCCTCCTGTTTTTTTTTCGCGGTACATAGCGAGCGTATTGTCGAGCACACGTGTCAGAAGTGAAACTTCTTTGGCAAGATTCAAGATACCAAAATCGTCGCCTTCCTCCATGACGTCAGACGTGACGGTATTGCCATGACGCGACCTTGAAATTTTACTCTCAACGCGCCTAAAGAAGTTTCACTTCAAAAATAATATTGCAATTTTTAGTTCTTTAAAATGATAAGAGGTTCTTATTTCGTAATGTTACTTCGTTTTTTTTTGTCTATGTTCAAACACACAACAATTAGCCCTTGTGTGGAATTCAACATGGCCTACGTTTTTACAATTTTCAAAGATACAACCTACAACCAAAGTCGTCGTTAAATTAAATTAATCATTAATCCAGCCACAAACCTACGCACATTTAAAAATAACAATTTTTATTTCAATATAATTTATAAAAGTACGTGGACATTTTCATAATGAAAGCTGTGATTAAAACATTGAAAAGCTTTTAAACTTTTTCAATCCTTTTAAAAAGAAATAAGTATTTTATTAAGGCTTTAATGAGACTTAGAAACTTTATTCAATCGTATTTTATTATATGTTAAGAGTAGAACGTATAAGTTTATTTAATAGGCTTTTAGGGTTATGCCAATATTATATTATATTCATGAATATAGAATAATCCCCTTAAACCAAAGAAATTTTTGATATAAACTCATAGTTTAAACTATTTTTTTTATTTGTGTAACCTTTACTAGTATTTAGGAAGGTTACAACTCGACAGTTTTCAAATTACAATCAAAATTACATACATTTTTAATTATTTATAAACATACCTAAACAATTTAAATAATATCCATTTACCACACTACAAATTTGTTACTTTTAAATAACAACTAATAAACTGCTTCAAAAACAGATAACCACATAAATTAAAACAACGATCAAGGTAAACCGTTGTCTCAAAAATCCCTACCAAATTACTAAAACATTATGCGTACGGGACCCACAATTCTACGCAAAGGCGACATATCTTAACCGATAAAAAAATAATGTCCTACATTAAGGGAGGACTTAATTTAAATATTATCGCCCGTCCTTGTTACACTTGTAATCTCCGTGTATTCCTGTCTCGTTTCCACCCACAATAATTCACGGGTACAAGTTGAACAAAATGACTTTTTAAGTGAACTAAGCAGTGGTGGTTTTTAAAAGAAATTGTTCCATTATGTCTTTCGGTCCATTGGTTAGGTCTTTATTGTACGATTTGTTGTGTTCTTTAAATGGATTTTTATTTGTGTTAAAATTTTATGTACGCTTTATAGGTGTTCAAAGATGTCAAAGATAATTTATTCTTGATCGATTTCTGCTCGTGCGTAAAGATTTTTATTTCGTTTTTTATATAAGTGTATTCAGGAGTTTTAATTTTATTTTGGGTCTTCATTAGTACTGAGTTTCTTGGGAAGCTTCAATATTCAATATTAAAAAGGCTGCTAATTTTCAACATTATGCACTAAGACAAGAATTCAAAATAGATACCCACCAAATCATTTTTGTCATTCCATGTCCTACTTTTATAGGCTTTATAAATAAACTAGCGACCCGCCCCGGCTTCGCACGGGTGCAATGGCGGCCGGCCGGTACCGCCGCAAACGCTACGTCCCGCAATTTTTAAATCTGTAATATCTTCGAAAATATTCACTTAAATCATACGGTGTAAAGGGCCATATAGATCTATATTAAATGAACAATGTATTCAAGGTATTTAATTGGTTAAGGATTAATGCTGTATTGGTTAAAATCGCTTCGAAAATTAGCCATTATTTGTCGTAAAAAGTAAATGACAAAAAAAAGTTATTGTGGGTTATCCATAAGAGATAGACATATACCATCGCGGACTTTTCTGTAGACCTTTTCAATGTGTACAATACCTACTTAGTACATTATTTTGATAAAACTCGTAGGGTTCAGCCTGCGTTTGCAATGTAAGCGGAAAAAAAATGTAATTATTTACGACATCACATTAGAAACCTCAAAAATAACAGTACTTCTCCACTATTTAATGGATGTTATTATACATATAAACCTTCCTCTTGAATCACTCTATCTATTAAAAAAAACCGCATCAAAATCCGTTGCGTAGTTTCAAAGATTTAAGCGTACAAAGGGACATAGGGACAGAGAAAGCGACTTTGTTTTATACTATGTAGTGATACCAATATTAATAACCTCAATCTACCACAATAATTCAACATTTCAATATACATTTTTATCACACAACATAAATTATTGGAAAACAAAAAATGCACAAAAAGGGATTGTCAAACCGCATATCTTTGCCGCATGTGAGGGCGCCTCACACCCTATCTGATTTATTGGAACATGTTTTTAGGGTTCCGTAAGTGTTTTATTGGAATGTTTAAATTTTATAACAATCTACAGGTATTGAAAGTATGAATAAAGTAAAAGTATGTATTTTGTCAGTTGGTATGGATTCACAAAAAATAATCACGCAAAATGTACTTTGACAAAAGTTTAAATTATATCCTGGTTAAGCATTAACGTTTTTCTTTTCACCCAGGTGTACTGCGTGAGTGAAAGCTCTGGATAGCTTCTATAATATTAAACATTTGTTCATTCAGTTATGTTCTCCTATACAGGATTTAATATTTTTAGGTACCTAAGCATGTTTTGATGAAAATAATTGATGAAAAGTGTCGTATAAAATGAGGTATATAATGCCGTATAAAAATATTGATTTAATTTATTGGCCTTTCAAATAAAAATAGGTTATATTGTTTTCATATTCTTTTAACACATTCTTCTTATTTTATTTGCATAACAATAATTGTATTAAAATCCTTTCCATAAGCGTACTCACTTTTTAACAGACTTAATCTAATTAAAACAACACACGGAATCCACACGAACCTTTTTGTGAGGCGCTTGACATTTTTGTGTTCAATTTTGAATTAGGGTTATCTCACATAAGCCGGGGCTTAATTGGAGGCCTCAAGATTGACTAATGTATTTTTAACAAAGGTTCGTTTTTATTAACTCCCAGTTTCGGAATGTCGAAACGTATGTTCTAATTATAATGTATTTTTAATGAGACAAACAAAAATCTTGTTTTTGTTTTACAATGTAAAGCGTGTTAGACAGCTTCGAGGGAATTATTCTCAACGCGAAAAGTTTTAAACTCTTGCTTTTACACATGTTGGTTGAAAATTTATTTTCGCTTGTTAAACTTAAACATTGCTTGGAATTCGCTTTAAGATATCCAGAAGCGTGTACTTTTACATTGAGAAGAAAGATTTCACTTTTGAATCAATGTACCTATCATCCTATGTTATCTTAGTACTATTTAAATAAATAAATAAATATTTCAGGACAATTTCACACACGGCACGATCTGATTCCATACTAAGCCTTCGCTTGTTTTATGGAAACCAGATGGCTGATAAACATACATATATAATTTTAAATAAATACTTATATAGATAATTAACACCCAGACACAGAGCAAACATCTATGTTCATCACACAAATATTTGCCCCGGGTGGGAATCGAACCCACGACCTCTGGCTTGGAAGGCAGGGCCACTACCAAGCAAGCCAACCGGTCAGTCATCAGTTATTATTATCGTAAAATTAATTATTGGAGTAATGAACATGTAGGTAGATACTTATTCGCTATTTAAATGATAAATATGTGCTCTCTTTTTATTATAGTTCCTGGTTCTCTTGCTGTTAAAGTACTGATACGACATCACACGATAATAAAGGGTGATTTTTTTGCTGGTATCTTTTTGGCAATACTGTTTTTGATAGATCACGCGTGAATCGTGTCTTGTGTCTTTATCAAACTTGTTCAGTTTGGTCTATAATTTAACCATGAATAAGAACGAACAACGCTTGCAAATTATTGAATTTTACTATCAAAATGCATGCTCAGTTAAGAGAGTGTGAAGTCGGTTAAGAAGTGCGCGATGCACTTCTTAACCGATTGGCGATTTTTTTTTTGCCCAAAATGGAAGAATTGGACATGCCTCACATGTGGTTTCAAAAAGATGGTGCCACATGCCACACGGCACGCGAAACAATAGCCTAATTGAGAGCCGCCTTCGGCGAACAGTTTATCTCACGTTTTGGGCCCGTCGATTGGCCGCCTAAAACGTGTGATCTAACGCCTTTGGACTATTTCTTATGCCTACAGGGATAAACCAGCAACGATTGACGCACTGGGAGCCAATATTGAAGCATTTATTCGTGATATACCGGACGATATGTTGTAGAGAGTGTGCCGAAATTGGGCCTTGCGAATGGGCCATCTAAACCGGAGCAGCGGCCAGCATTTGCATGAAATCATCTTCAAACATTAAATTATATTGATCGTTCTATCGATTCCATTATAGATTACAACAAATTTTTCAATTTTTTTGTGTTTTTTTTGAAAATCAAATCCTATACCTCTTAAAAAATCACCCGTTATTATAAAGTTACCCTTTTCGTGCGCTCATATTTATTTGCATTTTCCTGTTTTTTGCATTTTGTTTGCACAAATTCGTTTATCCCTTTGTTGAATGAATGAAGCACCTTATAATATTAAAAAGTACCTTTATTTTAACCTCTCCTTTCTTCCCATATCAACCTTTATCTTCTTATATATATTCTTTTACTCTACACAATCAGTGTTTACAATACAATAAAGCACTGGAGCTGCTTGATATATTGAGTTCAGACCACGTCGGTTTGCGGCGAACCACACTGCAATTATGCGCCTTCAATTAATTGACGCTTATTATTTCTATTGAGAGAAGTGTTTGCCACAAGTTGATATTAAAAAAGGTACACAATTATAGTGAGTTATTTATGTATCTTATATTAGAGAGTATATAAGGGTATAAACAGAAAACATCTAATTGAAATAAGTACCTATATTGGTGAATTGGTGAAATTTGTTACAAATACCAGACTAATTCATAGTCTGCATAATTACAGAAACACAAGCCTTAATAAAAACATAGGAAATAATTATTATGCTCTTTATAGAGCTCGTATTTTTTATCAAAACAAGAATCTGTTATATGGTAGTTACGTTCAATGGTAAGGGAGAGATTGAAAACACACATTTTGATAATAAAAACTTTATTCAACATTTATCTAATTATTTACATAATCATACAAACAGCATTCATTCTCAACATGTCAATAACTAAAGTCAATATTAAATACTTTATTATTATAGGCATAACTTCACTTGAGCTTATAAAATTATTTACAATATTAATATGTATATGTATCCGCTTGGTGTAAAATTTACCTTTCCTGGTTTCCATGGCAACGTAAATTCTGTTTAATAATTAGTAATATTACAAGACAGGATCATACAAAAATCAATCTACTGCACACTGTTTCAAAGTCAAAATTTAAGCGGCAAACTCCTACAGTTTAACATAACCCATAGTCTAAAATTACATATTCAGTTATCCATCTAAGAAATATTCGGGTAGGTACTACCCGAATATACTATAATATACGTAACTGCGATAAGACACAACGAAACTAGAGATATAATCAACGTTTTATTTAAAAAAAAATAAACGTTAATTTTTTTAACCTTCGAGATATACAATTTTCTTCATCTAGATACACCTTCAAATATTGCAATTAATCTATCAAATCCTCAACCAAATCACAAGATTTACCTAGGTTTAAGTTAAGAAAGTCTAAAACCTCGCTTCAAGGGAATTTCAGTTTCGATTCCACGCAGTTATTTTCAATTACCGTGGTTTGGCGCAGTTTTACGCGGTTTTACCTCGCATGTCACTTCCCGCCTCTATAAAGGTTCCTAACCTAACCTATTACCTATTCGATTTTGATCTTAAAACAGTGTTAGACTTTATCGTTTACTTTTATTAATTCATTTAAACATTTTATTGTGCTGGCCATTCTCTACTCTACTCTGCTCTACTGTCTATACTCAAAAATAAAAAATAACAAAACTAAGTGTAAGTAATTATTAATCTTACTATTCACAACCTAGCAAAATTATTGGAATAGAATTTCAACAAAAATAGGTAAGCTGATTAAAAATTTTGAACGAAAATTGTTCCTAAATTGATTGTTATCAAAATGATTGTAGATATTTCATACAATTTGTAACAGTAGTATTCTAAGTTTATGAATTCATTGATAACTTTTCAATAAAACTGTCAATGTCTGTTAAACTGTCAACACTTAAAGAATATGTTAACAAATGTTATGTAATAAATTAGAACTGATATAAAAGTTATTCACAAAATGGCTAACATAAAATTACGCTATCACCACAGTATAAAATTACTTCTAATCAAGCAGATCTTTCCTTTTACATTTACAGAACTTTGTATCAAAAATGTTGCCAGTCTAAAAATATCGATTTTATATTACTTTAGTCACTGTCAGATTTTTTGGGGGCAACAGGCAGGAAATGGTGCAGAAAGATTGCCGACTCGGAAGAATCCTGGTTCAGTACTTGGTTGACATCTGTAAAATGAAACGTGTATATTTAGTATTGATACAATATTTTATTTTATTGATTGCAAAGGTTGTGCTATTAAAAAGGGGAAAAAATCTCTACCTCTACTTTCGAATTCTCATCTGCACTCAGGTGGACAGCTTACAAGTGACGGCATAGTGCTGAATATTATTATTTTATATCGTTCTAGATAGGTCACCTGGTGGTTCAAATGACCCATAACTTTTTCCACATGGGCCTGTAGTCTATATGTTCTTGTATATTTGTACAAAACGTTTTCTATATAGTTATGGACTTTATAAAATACTGACTCACTATTAATAGGTAGATATTAAATGGGTTCAAATTTTCATAGGTCGAAAATATGTGATAATAACGATTTTTTAAGCTATTGCATAGCTTCTATCGCGGGCCTTGAGCGCGGGGACCGAATCCAGAAATTCCGTAACGAAAAAACCTCACGCTCCCCACTCCGACGGGCGCGGAGGTGTGGCTTGAAGGCATAGCATGCAATAGCTTTACCGCGGCAGTCCCCGAGTGCCACACGTCTTTTTTTATTATTCTTACAATAATAATACAATAGTAAGGACTATTTTATGTTTTTTTTTTACTCAATTTATTCACAAGTTTTTTTTACAAAATAAAGGAATAACAAGAGCCTCTATAAAAGCAACTTTAATACAATAATAAATAGATTTCCAATAAATATAAACAAAAGTGTTACAAATTATCAGTCGCAAAAATTGTGGTAACTTTTAAATAGTAAATAGAAGTTGTCCCTAATTACTAGATACATAAACAGCAGAGAAATTGTATATAAACCAGAAATTAAACGATTATCCTCATTTCGTTTAAACTTTGTCTCCGATGTAAAGCACTGTTTCGCTTTAATTAAAAGGCAAGACGCTAAGCGAAAATTTTATCCTAATATTAAGCAAATTTAATCGCTTTCAGAGCCACTATGCATTGTTAGCTTTACTTACATCAGAGTAAACATTTTAAATATCTATCGTAAAATATAGTAAGGATATTATCTAAATACATATATAAAATTCAAAGGTGATTGACTGACTGACTATAGTGATCTATCAACGCACAGCCCAAACCACTGAACGGATCGGGCTGAATTTTAGCGAGCAGGTAGATGTTAGGACGTAGGCATCCGCTAAGATAGGATTTTGATCAATTTTACCCCCCAGGGTGTAAAATAGGATAGGATGAAAGTTTGTACCGTGAAAATTTATATCTTTTCCATGCAGGCGAAGCTGCGGGCAACAGATAGTTTATTTTATAAAGAACAAAATAGTGATTATTAAAACAACTTGTTACTAATTTAATTCGTGTTACTACCTACTTTATATTTTTAAGCAATAATTGCATATTTTATGAATCAAGTAATATGTACATGTTGAAGAGAAATATAATTCAGCGTATATGCAAATTCTAGTATGATAATTTTGTAGCAAATAGAGAAAGATGATACATGAATAATAAGCACGTTCTTATGTTAAAGTGTCTATCGTAGAAATTATTATCTTTGGATTAGATTACGATAGATTATTATGCAACCAATTTCACCTATTATTATTTACTAGCTTTGCCCCGCGGTTTTACCCGCTTTGCTCCGCTTCTGTTGATCTTAGTGTGATGATGTATAGCATATAGCCTTTCTCGATAAATGGGCTATCTAACACTGAAATAATTTTTCAAAACGGACCAGTAGTTCCTGAGATTAGCGCATTCAAACAAACAAACTCTTCAGCTTTATAATATTCGTATAAAACGCATAAATATTTCAAAATAGAATAATAAATATCAATCTCCTAATATAAAAATTATAATAACAAAAAATTGAAGCTAATATGAGTTTCTATTAAAAAAAAAAAGACGGGTTGCACTCCGGGAGTGCCGGCAGAAGTGAAAACGCGCGTAGTAGAGAGGGGATAGCTGTCTACTCTCCATCCGTCTTACGCTTTTTCGATCAGGTCACGTGTCCTGACGCGAGTTTAAGATTTTATACCCATTACAGAAAAAGTGCTCAACGCCGCTAAAGAAGTTTTCACTTCAAAAAAACTAAGTTAAAAATTATAAAAATACTGCTATAGCTATTTACGTTTAAAATTTGCTTACACAAAATAATATGGGCTTCAAAGAGCCAGAACTTCCTCCACATTTGAAATTTTCTTAATGTGCAAAACTTATTTGTAACTAACGAGACAAAGTTAAAAACCGCGTCATATTAATTAAAAGTTTTTCGGACAAATAACTATCTAAATTTCAACAGGATTTTTCTAGTTTAAGGCGCTGCCCTGAGTAAGCATTTCATTCCACTCACACACACACGCCGCGCCACAGCTGCAGCCCGACGCCATACGCGAATCATTACGAACGGGCCTCGGCCGGTAGTGTCGGTACACAGGCGTTCACGCACACATGCGTACGTTTTTAGTTTGGGAATAAGAATTTGCGATTTACACGAAATCTATTGATTGGACTAAAAAAATAACACAGTATTTATCTTAGTATGTTGCTTGTAGAATTATTTGCCGAAAAAACAGAATGATTGCATGTAGTTTAGTATGGTTTTTAAGCATCAAAAGATTTTTTTAGAGGTACCTTTGTGATTTTTTTCTATCGAGTAAAATAAGTTGTATTGTGTTTTCAACACAGTATCTAGCTAGTTTATCTCCTGAAGAATATCATATATTTATCTGAGATTTTTTACTGCAGTTAATCATATACTTTAAAGCATTATAATTTAGCAGCAAACTCGCGTTTTGCTCTACTAGTCACCTTAACGAAGGAACTTTTTTGGTGAATGTCGCACAAAGTTACGCCGGTGGGTGAAATAAAATCATTAATGCAACAGTACATTTTTGCGTTTTTGCTGTATTTTGTAAAAATTATGAAGTATTGTTGTGTTTTGGCCTGGTAAATAAACTGTTTATTTGTCCATGTGAATCGTGGTCGGGATTTATCCGAAATATTAAAAGATAGTACAAAAAGCTCCTAAAGTAAAGTTTTAAGAATAAAATATAATATCTATATATAAAAATGAATCCCTATTTCCCTTGGTCACGGCATCACACGTGAACGGGTTGACCGATTTCGATAATTCTTTTTTATAATATTCCTGAAGTACAAGGATGGTTCTTATGGAGAGAAAACGTAAACATATACCACGGGCGAGGCCGGGGCGGACAGCTAGTTTATAATAAGAATAGATTGCATCGTTTTCATAACACATAATATACTAAAATCACTCTCAAAGAATCCAAATATTTAATTTCACCATTACAACAGTTTATTACATTCATTTATCATTCCTAATTCAATACAAATACGTAATTATTTACACCTTTCAAGCGTCAAAACCAAACAACCCCAAAATGAATCACTCGGTTCCCTAAAAAAGGTGACAAATTAGCAGCAAAAAAGATCGGAATCCAACCTTTTGTCTTGACAGATGTTTCTACCCTTAACTGGGTTCATCTTTGTCGCATTAAAAAAGGAACATATTATAAAAAGTTGAAAGAATGCGATCTCTTGAGTTCCCTGAGATAATTCCCTAATGATCAAACTTGGATCAAACCAACGTTTTGTGAGCTTGTCATAATATGGGGTATTTTCTTTGTAATTTCAAGGATTTTAAGAGAGATTTTAAACTTTTATATGCTTGAAATGATTGTTCATTCTAAAAACATGTTTATATAGATGCATAATATCATTATTTAGACATACCATTTATTTTAAATATAAACTTTGTGTATAAATCATAATTATAGAATAAATTGTAATTATTTCGTTAACACTTTTTTAATCATCATTATAATTATCCAATTTCACTATGAATAATATAATATTGTGTAAAAATGCTTTTAAATACAATGAATACAAACTTACTTACATTGTAGTAGCAAGATAAGCTTCATACTCTTCATTGTCCGTTTTATCAGTTATCACATGTCTCTTTTCCCTCGTCAGTTCATCAATTTTGATCACTTTCCCAACTCTCTCTAACTTCACAGTCTTTCCCGATGGTTTGATTAATTTAGATTTTTGTAATACATTAGCTTTAACTTCTTCTAATACATTAGCAGATAATGGTTCAGTCTGCCATTCCGGTAAATCATCATCTGGTTTGATATCTTTTGTATCTTCAACGCTTTCTTTGTCTTTTTTATTTTCAGAGTCAATATTTACTATGGGTGTTTGAGCTACATCACCAAAGTAGGGGTAATAACTTTTTTTATTGAAACTATTTAATTGTGCCCAGGGGTAATTGTGATAGTAATAACTAGGAGGATACGTGTTGTAGTTATAGTTATGAACGTATGAGAATGGATATGGGAGCAGCATTGGACGTGGAGAAGCTAATCGTTGTGGTTTTACGTACGGTCGAATTATTGTTCGATCATACCATGGTAGTTGTAGCAATTTAGATGGTGGTTTTCTAGTACAGGGTCGCGTTGTTGGTACCACAGGTGTGGTGTATGGTCTACTATATGTATTTGATGCAGTTCTATGGAAATGTGACATTGGATAATAATATGGCAGTTTTCCAAAATCTTTGTCAGTGAAGGGTGGAGTGAAATATGTGAACGGTTGCCGATAATTTGCAGTTGGAAGTGGTAGCGTGACTTTTTTTGTCTTGCCAGTTGAATTTTCGTCCATGTGAATTTGATGAAGAGGCTTATAAAAATATGACTTATAATTACTATTTTTGTTTGACTCGACTTCTTTATTTGCTTCAGTGCTCTTTTGATAATTTTTTTCGGATATACCTCCATCAGAATCTTTATAAATATCCTGTGCCAAGTTGTATATTTCTACTATAGCTTCCAAATCACTTTTCTTTACTGTATGTAGTATGTCTGTGATAGTTTTTATTTCCTCTTCAGTTAAGTATCTATCATCATTATCATCTGCTCTAGAAGTTCCTTTGATATCATTTTTATTTTGAAGAGAATTTGGTTGAAAAATTGGTCGTTTTTCTTCATGCAAAGTTGTTTTTACAAAGTTCTTTTGACTAGGACTTGTACTCATGTCATTGAGCTCACTTAAGATATCATCTGTTATATTTATTTTCTTTATAGGCATGTATTCTGTTTGTGTATGATTTATTTTTCTTAATTTGCACGTGTAGTTTCCACAAAACGATTCTGAAGGCCATGTTGCGTTTACTGGATATAGTTTTTTCGTGTCTGGATCTTGGCAATAGAGTCCTGAAAATAAATAAAATAAAACTAATTATTGTTTGCGTAATATCTGTTTATCAACAAAAATGTTGGTTATTAACATATTGTTGCCATTCATAAATATCATGTGAATAGTGACATAATTTGGTTATGACTCAATCGAACCACTAATTCGCTATTTCTAAATACTGTTTATTTTGAATTCTATTAAAATAAAGGTAATGACTATTTGGGCAGAAGTAGTAGTAGATGAGATGACACTGAGACAAACATATTAACACAACAGGTGATTCTGACACATATAATTCTCTTCATTTTATAAGGTTAAAAATATATCATACTAGCTGTTCCCCGCGGTTTCACCCGCATTGCTCCGCTCCCGTTAGTCTTAGCGTGATGATATATAGCTTATAGCCTTCCTCGATAAATGGGCTATCTAACACGGAATTTTTTTTTCAAATCGGACCAGTAGTTCCTGAGATTAGCGCGTTCAAAGAAACAAACAAACAAACTCTTCAGCTTTATAATATTATAGTATAGATTTCTGCACATTCACGATACTCTATTAAAACTAACAAAAAGCTAGAACAAATTTCATACTAAACTATCTCAAACATTTTGCAATTTAGCTTCTATATGCTTCCCAAAATTGATAAGCACTCGACACTGAGGGGTAAATATTGTATAACGACAGCGACTAAAATATATTTGTCGCCAGCAAATATATCCGTTATTTATTTAGGATTGTTAGTAGTTTTTCGTGTTAGTGAATTATACGTGTGTTGTTGTTTGTGGAAGGAATTTGTCTAGATATAACTGACTGTAGTTAGCCATTTTCTTTTTGCAAGATAGTTCACTGATGGCAATAAATCCTGACGCTTTTTAACCATAAATTGATTGATATAAAACAAAGAGCGTATGTGCCGAGTACACGTGTCAGAAGTGAAACTTTGGCAAGATTTAAAGATACCAAAATCGTCACCCTCTATAACATGACGGTATTGCCATGACGCGACCTTGAAATTTTACTTTCAATGGGCCTAAAGAAGTTTCACTTTATGATATAACTTTAGACGTTTTATTAACACTTGTAAAACTTTAAATATCTTGGTAAATATCTTTAAATAGCTATCCATAAAAAGTTACGTAGCATAGGTATAGAGACGAAATTGTTTAAAAGAATGAGTCGCTTTTATACAATAAAGTATGATACATTCACAAATGGGTTTATGTTTAAAATAATAAATCATAATGATATTAACATAACATTATAGTCTTGCATAACAACATACTTCCGACTAAGTGATAGGCATGCATACACTGCAGAAACTATCATATTACACTCTCATACAAATTGCCTTCCAAAGACTTGTTTTCCAAACAAATTACAGATAAAACAATTAAAAACAATACAAACCTTTAACAGATTTTGAAGATTCAACACCACAGATAATTAATAAAATGCACATATAAAAAATCATTTTCGTTGAGTTCGCTGCTATGGCTAGCGGATACTGAATTTTGTCATGTGTATTGTTATGATTTTAATTACGTTTGTCATTTGTAACGGTTCTCAAACTGTTCCATTTTTATTGAGTCTCTTTTATGTCATAAAGGGTGTCGTTTTGCATAGAAAATATAGTAATATTAAGTGTAACCATTCCATATTTTCGTAATTTTACCTTGTAATATTAGGAGTGTTTGGGTGTAACTATTTCATTTTATTGATATTTTGAGATGGTCAAATAAATTTCTGGATTACCGTTAAAAATTTTCAGCGACTATGAAGCGAAACATTGTTAAATAAGTCAACCTAATACATTATAATTGAATGTAAAATCGCTGTGACTACGTAATAATAATTAAATTTAATGAAATAGAGGCATAGAGCAAACAGTGCATTTATTTCTAAATACCTTAACCTAACCTAATCGAACGAATGTATTAAAATCAAGTCTATTAACATTAAAATATAGATTTAAAGTTATTTGGGTTTTTTAAAAGGCATTAATATTGACTCTCGTTAATATCTGTAGATTGCATAAAAATATAAATATAAAAAAAAAGACGGGTTGCACTCCGGGAGTGCCGGCAGAAGTGAAAACTTGATTATTAACGTTCAGCATGTTTGATATTTTGGAATGGTATCCGTCTTACGCATGGAATATAAGGGCTAAAAAAAAAAAATTAGTCTTACGCTTTTTCGATCAGGCCACGTGTCCTGACGCGAGTTTAAGATTTTATACCCAACGCCGCTAAAGAAGTTTTCACTTCAAAAATAAGACACTTTGACGACCACTGAGCGTTTTATTTCGCAAACGTGACAAAATCCAATAATACTATAGTACGACAATCGTTCGAATTACTGACACACAACAATGTCAGTGATTTGATGGTATAGATTATGCGTGTACGGCTTTTATATGATAATGAATTAAATGAATTTAATTTACACGCAATTATGGTTTAAAAGGTCGTAAATTATGCAATTTGAAGGTTAGATTAAATGTTTAGGATTTTTTGAAATTTTTTGGTGAGTGCATTTTCAGAATGAATTCAAAAGTCAAGTATAATAATACAAATATGTTCTTAAAATACAACTAAAATCGGGTCCCAGTAGATACATTGTTATCTATTAGAAACGTTGGGTTATGTATATAAATATGTAATATAATTTATTGTGATACAAATTATTTATAATTATCTTTAAATTCCTTTTTAAACATATTTAATATTTATAAACGTGTGTGTGTCGTATTGAAGTTAAACACCTGAGTAGATTTGTCTTATATTTGGTACCAAATATCCTTTAAAAAATATATTATAGTTTAGTTTGGATATATTTCATAGGCATACAACTTTTTCAAAGATAGAGTAAAGAGCCATCAGCCAAGTCTATAACACTTGGTTAATTACGTAACTTAACAAAATAAAATCGTCGCAAATATAAATATGAGCATTACCAAATCAAATAGGTCATTTTAAACTAAAAACAGTAGTATTTAAAATAGAAAAATCGTCAAACAGACGCATAATAACTGGGGCGTACAGCAAATGTTTACGAAACTGGGAAATACCGAAAAACCCCATTCAGGCCCACGTTGAGTGACCTCGCAAAATATTAGCTTCGCTTTTGAATCGCGATGTTTTGCATTTTATATCGTGTTTATTTGCTACTACATAGAGTATGGCTTTTATGTGCGACTAGATGCTGGATACGGCTTTGCTCGTTAGGGTTGTATGCTAATTTTATATGGAGTACGGCTGTGTTATGTTTGAATAAATTAAGTTAGGTATAAATCTTTCTGGTCGTATGTTCTTTCTTCTTGATGATTCTTCGAACGGGGAAGTTTTACGGAGGTGTTTTATTTATATTTTTTATAAATAAAACGCAAAATGACATGACTGACTAATCTATCAAACTACTGAAACGATCGGGGTGAAATTTGGTTTGCAATAAATACTTTCTTAGTGGATTTAGGCATCTATTAAGAGGGGATTTGATAAATTCCATCGGTAAGAGGTTAAAATAGTGGATGAAAGTTTTAAATAAAAATTCCCAAAAAGCTTTTGTTAGATATAAATCTACTCTTATTAATTTAAGGTATAAATCATAACACTACGAGTACCTCGACGTATAATTATAGGTTATAATTTCCTTTTAAGGTCAGAGGTTATTAAAAATTACGAACAAACTCATTGCTCTGCATCCTTAAGCGGTATTACAAAGAGGTTTTAATATCAAAAACAATTCCATACAGGATTCGACAGAAATTAAACGACGCAGCGGGTGGCGCATCGTGGTATTTCATTTATGGAATAATGCACCTTAAATGCTATGGGATAAATTAGATAATTCCATGCATGCTATTGACGTGTAAAATTCTATAGCCTCTGACAGGTACTTAATTGTTTACACAAAAATAGACCGTAAGCTCATTTGAATAAGAAAAAGAGTGGCGTGTTAATGACGTGTAAAATTATATGGTTTTTAACTCTCTCAGCGGGTGCTAACATATTGGTGTTAAAAAAATATAAATTGCTTGTTGAACGTGTGAAGATTCGATGATGGCAAAATTATACGGTGGAAATTATTCCTGCATTAACACTTGTGTTTAATATATGAGTTTCATGTTTGCGATTTTGTTTTATCTGCGAGTTGCGATGAATTTACTTTATTTAATGAGATGATATTAAGGTCATACTTATTTATTAGTGCCTATATGAAGTAGGTAGGTATAATCATATAAAATGGAAAATTGTTAAGTTTATTATTTTCACAATAAACCGTACGTAATGAAAGAGATGTGCATCCTTGAAACTGTTATTTGTTGCTCGAACATTACACTTTTAAGGACGTTAATAATAATTATAGTGCACCTTACGATTAGACTTTTCACTTAAATGTTTGGAATTTTTGAACGAAACATTATTTACACGCTTCATCATTTTCATCAGCCTATATACGTTCCCACTGTAGGGACACGAGCCTCCTATGAGGCCATCATCCACCACGCTGGCCAAGTGGGGGCAGATGTCACGTAATCCACCACGCTGGCCAAGTGTGGGCAGATAACACATAATCCACCAAGCTGGCCAAGTGTGGGCAAATGACACATGTCACGCTGGCAAACTGTAGACAGATATCTTATAATCCACCTCGTTAGCCAAGTGCAGGAAAAAGTCACAGTAAAATCGACTACGCCCGCCAAGTGCAGGCAAATGTCACATGTCATCAAACATTCTTGGACGTTCTGGTTTACGATTTCCTTCACAGTTGCACGCTTCGCCATCAATAAACCTTAACAATCGAACCTATATCCAATCATATATATAAAAGTTCACAGAACAATTGTATATAAGTTCGTGTATCACGCGATAGGAACATTTCGTTTCTCGACCATCTGTTTCAAACCTATTTTGCTATTGTTCGTCTTGCGTGATCGTGAAGTATTTTCTATTTATTAAAGAAATATATAGTTGTGCATTACCTTTTTTTGTGCATTTACTGTATATACTTTATGGCGGCATGTTAACCCAATATTAAAGTAAATACTAGTACTATTGAACTGAAACTTCTTAAGGCGCGTTGAGAGACTCATCGCGTCATGGCAATACCGTCACGTCATGTAGTAAGGTGCCGATTTTGGCATCTTTGAATCTTCCCAAAGAAGTTGCACTTCTGACACGTGTGCCCAGCACACATGCTTTTTTTATAAGCAGGGAAGTTTGTGAAGAATGATGATTGTTACTATTGAATGTATGGATGTCTGGATGAAAGTTGAAATATATTATAGGCTATATTCGAACATTAATAAGGCGGCTCCACATTGGGCCTGTTTCGCGAAGGACTTCGATTAATGGGACGTACGTTTTACAATAAATTTAATTGCTTAAATATAGAAGCAGATATTTTATCTCATTTTGAACTATATACTTTCAATTATAATAGAAATTGCTGCCTAAAATAAGTAGATATTATACTTAGGGCCTGTTTCACAATCATTAAGTAAAGCTTTGAGTAGTTACTTAACGAGTTAACTACTTGGAGGTTAAATCCTTTCGTTAACTTTTTTGCGTTTCACAATCATCCAATCGGTAAATTAAAGTAAAGAGTAAGTAATTAATACTTACTCAAGAGTTTGCTGGCAACATTAGAGTTTAACGTTTCGTTTCAAAGCATGCATAATTTAAGTGATTTTTTTTAAACTGTAATAAACACAGAATAATCATTAGAAATATTTTTCGTTCAATTACCAAGTATGTAAAGGTACATTGATGTAAAAAATAGTACATTGTAATGTAATGTGACTTATTTTTTAACGATGTTTTTAAAATCAATGTTTCTGTAATAACGGAACGCAACGAATTGTCAGTGTCAGTTTTAAATGCTCAACGATTTTGTTTCTCTTTGTTGGTTTCGTGCCAAAAATCTGAAAAATATTCTGTTAAAATGTCTTTAAAACGGGAAAGAGGTAGTAATTTTACGCGTGAAGAAACTGACACGTTAATTCAACTTGTACTTAAATATAAAAACGTGCTGGAAAACAAAAAAAGTGATGCCGTTACATGGGCGGAAAAAGAACAATGTTGGCAAAAAATAGAAACAAATTTTAACAGTATAAGTAGTGTTCGATTTCGTAGTGCAAAAGCACTAAAAATCAAATACGACGGAATCAAGAGGGATACGAGAAAGAAATCCGCGGCGATCCGGGCAGAAACGTATCGTACGGGAGGCGGTCCAAGTACCGCTCCAATATTGACACCGAGCGAAGAAAAAGTAAAGGACATGATTTTACTTTCAGTGGTTGGAATGGACAGTGTATTTGACTCTGACAAAAAAGCAGAAACAGGTAATAATACTTTTTACCCATGTCAAACATATAGTAAACTCATACCTACAGGGGGGTGATTTTCTAACCCCAACATCTATCCCGATCGCTTTCAATTTGACCGGCATTGCTTGTTGTCTACAGCATACTTACACAATCGCTTTAGCAAACAAGCAGTGGTTGTCAAATTGAAAGCGTTCGTGATAGATATTATAGTTAGAAAATACCCTCTCAGGCTACATTGGACATTTTTAACGTGGTAAAATCATCAAATGAGTCCTCCCACCCCGGGCAGGGCGGGAGGGACTGTCAGACTGCTACTGACTAAAATCCACGGTGTTCCTTCAATAGCCCTTTATGTTCCGGGGTCACGGTAATGAGATAAGTCCCGCGACCAGGCTACATTGGACATAGCTTGAATGTTTACCTGACCTACTAGTGTTAAAATTGGAAATTACTATTTTTATTTATAGAATCTCCTCAACTGATGACCAACCCGAATATAATTGATGAAGATTCTAGAAATTTCACTGAATTTCACCAATCTGAACCTGTAGTTGTTGAAACTATTGAAATGCCTGATGAAACACTTCTGATACATGAAGAACCAATGTCAAATGTTTCATGTGAGTGTTTTCTATTTCTATTACCTACTATTATTATACCTTGTTTCATTATTACATAATTTTAAAATTTATTTTTTGGATTCAGGTGAAAACGAGCAAAAAATAAGAAAGTTAAACAACTCTGATGATGCCAATGTTGAATCTGTCACAAAATGGTCACAATGGAAACCATCATCTTTACGTACAAAGAAACATCCTGCTTTGTGTGAGTTTTTTGTATTTTTTTCAAATATATTTTAGCCAAAAATAGGTTTCTATATGTGAGTGGTCGACAGCTTGCTCTAAATATATTCATTTACTACTTGTTCCAGGTAAACAGAAACCCAAGAGACCTTTTGAAAAGGTGGCAGAAAGCAAACTGGAAATTGCAGGCATCCAAAAACAACTTCTTGAAGAAGAATTAGAGAACAAACGGAAACAGTGGTTATTTGAAGAAGAAGAACGACAGCACAAACGAGCAATGTGGGCCTTAGAGAGGCAATTGTTACAAAATAAAATAGATAAAATTTTGTAAATATTTTAATTCAAATAAATTTTTGTACATTGCTATTCATCGTATTAGTGAAGCAAAATAGTCGTCATATTTTTCCATATTATTTGAACGATTTCGAAATAATGGTTCCCTACGCGGTCCCGTCACCCGATCAAAAAATTCATCGAATTCGTCTTCAATAATATCAAAAATATCCATTTTAAAACGAAAATAAATTGATAGGCACCACTTTAATTAAATGCGGATTTCGAAGCGCATTTGAGGTTATAACATTTGTCGAAGTTACTTGTCCAGTAAACGGCTACTTGTCAGTCCATCCGATGATTAATTTACTGATCACATAAAGTGGTGATTAACCTTACTGTGGGATTGTGAAACGCAATTAAGTTGTTTACTGAGCAGTTATGTTCGAAGTAGCTTACTTAGAACTTTACTTAGCGATTGTGAAACAGGCCCTTAGCGATTAATCATAATGTGTTGTCAGTTGTTAGATACGAAGTTGTACCGTTATTTATTTATAGATACGATCGGTTTATAGGATTGACAATAAACCGCTCATATAGGTATATTTAGGCTTATATAAAAATGGATAAGCTAGCATACGTAATATGTTATCATTGTTTGTTTATTTATTAACAATAGATGCAATTACTTCATTCATTGCATCATAGACAGACAATTATACAGACATAGTTTTGTTGTAGGTACTTAATTACTTTCTTATGATTTTATTACTATTAGCTTTCTGCCCGCGACTTCGCTCCCTTTGTTTTTAACAAATTATATGCTAAAGGCTTCCTCGAGAAACACTCTATCTATTAGAACAATCGCATCAAAATCCGTTAAGTAGTTTAAAAGATACATACATGGAGACAGACAGCGAATATTTAGTGACATCATGGACCGAAAGGTGACATGTAGGTATTTGTATTCTACTCGTAGCTGTTTAAATTATAAATACAAATTTTACATTTGATGAAAATTAAAAATCTTCAAAAAAAAATCATACACACGACACAAAATAACCAACAGAAACATAAAAACTAATTCAATTTTCGCAACTTGTCCAACAGGAGTTCTTTAAATGTAAACCTTTCTCGTTAACTCTTACAGTGATGTATTGCAAATCGTTAAGAGAAAATATTATGATTAGTATTACTTTTGCAATTTATTTTAATATATTCGATATTGTGTGTGTTGTTTTCGGTTTCTTCTGTTTACTTGAGGCTTTTTTTATTTTTTTCATACGGTCCAAAGGTAGCTTTTTTATGTGTATTTTTCGACTTTATTCAACCTATCTTATCGTTAGAAAAAAGAGCTATTTATGAAATAGATTTTAATGATAATGCATAAACATAACAACAATTACCAAAGTATTAACTTGCGACATTACGTTCTGGCTTATCTCTGTAAGGCTAGGACAGTTCTAAACAGGATTTTTCACAGCAGATAGCATACAAAATATGCCATTTTTCATCCTGACATTTATCAATCGAAAAAATCACGGGCTAGAACTAGATTAATTTATTTTGACAGATCATTCCTTACTATATTAAAAGCAAAGTACCAATACGTTGTTTACAAAATATAATTATGTTAACAAAGGGTCTAGTTAGTATAACACATGACTCAATCATTGAGCTGTCAATTATATCACCACATATTTGTTATCTGTTGTTTTTTTTTTAAATGAAGGATTTTAATTATTATTCCTTTTTTTATCTGTGGCACTAATTGGAGCAAGATTCCCGTGGTGAACGTTTTATATGAGTTCATATGAAATAGGAAACTGTTTTCTGATAAGTTCTGTTAAGTAATAAACAACAAAAACGTTTATGTTGTTTTATGTGTATTTAAAACAATTTGGTAATATTTTGTCATTATTCTCTCACTGTTTTTGGCTAAATAATATAACTTAATAAATACGTTACAGAAACAACATCTTTATTGTTCAGAATCTTCCTTTTTCATTCAAACATATCACAGCTTAAATATTTAAATTCTTATGTTTTTTTTATTTGAAATCACCTTCATTATTGAACTCGGACCTAAATACTAAGCAATGCACCAAGGGAGCAATTACTAAATAATTTAAAATGATTGAACGCTCTATATATTTCTTAATCCTTTAAACTTTTAACGATACCGCTTCTAGGAAAGAAACATGGATACAGTTATATATGAGTTTTAGTTATACAAAAGGGCGCACTAAATCACTGTAAGTATGTAAATGGCTCATCTATTTTAATTAGTCGCTTTGATTGTATGTGTGTTTGATGTATGGACTGTAGAGCTATGAAAGTATAGAAGTAGCATAATAATTGATTACTTACTATTTTTAGTTCATTTATAGTGGAATGTTTACTGCCTGTATGTATAAGGAATACTAATTGATTGAAATATTATACTGGTATGATTTTAATTATGATATAGAAACATTAAGTTTTAGTTTTTCTTTAATACGTAAAACAAAATAGCTGAAAATTATTTTTATAGTTGAATTTGATATTTTGGTTTTATGGCATTCAAATGTAGGTACCACTCTAAATTGTTTTTTTTTTTTTGTTAGGCTATCTAAGCTTTATTTATTGCTATTCTTACCCACTAGTTAAAGACCGCTGAATATATGTTTATCGTTTATCCAATACACACTTACTATAAACCGTTGCATATATCGTATACTTATCTCTCAATAAGGGCCGCTCTATACTCCCTTAGCTCTATGGCTCGTTATTCCCCACGTAATTGGTAGATTCTTGGGCCGATACCGTCTCAACGCCTCCGCACAAATTTCTCCGTACATTTAAACGTTTATTTATGTTATACTTATGTTTTGCTTGTATTCGACATGTTCTTAATTAAATAAAAAATGTACCTATTTAATTAGGTCAACAAATTTCGTATTTTATTGTGGTGTTCTAGAGCAAGGCCTACGTAAATATGGGATAGTAAAATTTAAATATTTTTCTATTTGAATGGCTCGTATAGATGTCAACATGTAGTGCCTATTCAGCGACAGAGTTCGTTTATATTTAATTCCTAAGTATTTTATGTATCACGTATTTAAGGATAGATAAGAAATAATTAGAGTCAATGATTAAATAATAACTCAATTAGACTTATTATGCGTATGTAATGAGTTTAGTCAATTTAGTTTTAGTTAATGTATTCCAACGGCTACAAAAGGGGATTGGTATAAGTTTTAAATATGTATCATAGATAATAATATAATACTATACATAAGTAATCTCTAAATATCAGTTTCATTAATTTTTCCTTTCCATACAATATGTCGAAGCTTTTAAGTTTCAAATGATTCTATTCTATTCTTTAATGTAAGTACACTTTGATTAACATCTACACAAGATACAATGTTCAGTCAAGTCCATGGCATAAAAATATGCTCTACATCCATCAACATCCCCTACAACTTCAAACAAAAATCCACAAACAAGGCAATTCCTCAATTTTTCCCCATAGTATAGATCTGTATAACAGTCGTTAAAACTTACTTGGCCGAGCGCACCCGGGCGACTGCCAAACGAGCCAAGTCCTTAGTCCTGCCAAATCATATGTTGTAAAGAGTTTAAACTTATACGGTTATATTGATATAGTTTGAAGGAGTTGAGGATCAAGCTTCGTGCTATATCTGTGACAGAAATTGACATTAAATCAACAGCCTAGACCAATAACAAAACCAGTACTACACTAATATAACATAGAGAGAAGGTGGATACACACTACACTACGTGGATACTACTACATAGTATAAAGCAAAGTCGCTTCCCGGGTCTGTACTAATGTGTAATGCGTATGTATGCTTAGATCGCATCTAAGCATACGTCGCAGCGAATTTTGATGTGTTTTCTTTATTTCAGTATATAGAGTGATTCTTGAAGAAGGTTTTAGTAAATAATTTATTATGTTTTAGACAAAGCGAAGCCGCGTGCAAAAGGCTAGTGCTATTTATAATTAACCGAGATATGATTCAACTATTTTGAAAATTATTTTACTAAAAGATTAGCTAGATACATTATTCTTTCAGCTCTGCATAGGTATTGCGATGGCGCAAATAAATATAAATGATATCTACATAATATGCATTTAAACGATAGATAACATCATGGAGTATTCGACAAATTTTCACATAATATTAATTTCTCCTTTAAATCAACAGTCATGCAAGCGCTATAAAATGGTAAAACTCAAACATTTATTAATTCAATTACACTTCTTGAAGCACTTCTGTCGTAACATAGTTTTGCCACTTACCACCGATTCGGAAAGCAGTTTCTACGGAGAAGAACCGGCAAGAAACTCCGTAGTTGCTCTTTTATCGTCTTAAATTATTTTAGTACCTACTGAAAAATGAACTCCAAAAATAAACAAAAGAGATACACATCTCCCAAATCACCCGTCAAGCAAGACCATTAATCGTGGACAATTTCGAAATAATTAAATCAATCTAGTAATTTATCTTACAATAGCTCTTGTTAACCGACTTTCAAACAATGGGCTTTACAATAGCGTCTCACGACGTGACCTGAGCCCTTTGGTTAAAGTGACAAAGGGTAACGGGTAACACTTGATTTTTAGCCAATTTGAATAAAGGCATCTTATATGGCACAAGTTTTATAAAGCTTTACGGTCTAGGTGTTGTTTAGAAGTTAGGTTACGATCAAAGTAAGTCTAAATAATAATTAATCTAACATATTTATTTTATACTTGAAGCTAAACTATTAAGAAAAATGAATAAATATAAAACACAAGTTAAATAGCGGCTATTTTTAGTAGTTGTGCGACATATTTGTATTTAGATTCATGATAGTCATTGTGATAGTTTTCCAGTAATTGTTATGTATCACTTATGTATCACTCTTAAATTTTCTCCAGGAAATATTAGTTAAATGTTATTTAATACATACAATTTGTGCACACATTTTTTGCCAAAAAACTTCTAATTATACTAATTAATAATTCATAAAACTCAAAATCTGTAAATCATATGAAACTGAAATTATTAACGAGCGACTCCGCGGGCACAAAGCTACTTTCTATATGAACGGAAAAACCTCAAGCCGCAAAGCCGCGGCGTTTGCTACATTACCGCTAACAAAGTCAGTTCCCTTGTTGAATATTGATTTATATGGAAACTATAATATAAGTGTTAAAAGCTAATAGAAGGGTTATTTCATTTGTTATTAAATTCATGAGATATGTTACGTGTACATAATATTGTTTGTCTGTGTATAGTTTACTAGCTGCGCCCTGCGTTTTCACCTGTTGGTCTTTGCGAGATATATAGCCTATAGCCTACCTCGATAAATGGCCTATCTAACACCGAATGAATTTTTCAAATCGGACCAGTCGTTCTGAGATTAGCGCGTTCATACAAACAAACAAACTCTTCAGCTTTATAATATTAGTATAGATTTGGCACTTTGTGTACTGTACAAACGATTTGATGGATTTTAAATTACTTAAGTTGAATGATGTCATCATAGAGTGAGAGATGTTTTGTAATAAAAATACCTAAATGCTGATTTTTAATTCCAGTTTTTCGTACATATTTTTTTTTTCACTAATTTGTAGCTAATAAATTGTATTATTCATATTATCGATATTTAATAACTGTTTTACAAAAGTTATTAGGGACAAAAAAATTCTTCATGATTTTATAGCGGATTATTCATTTTTAGTACATCTTTTTTACACTAGTTTGTAGCCAACAAAAAATCCTAGCATAATTTCAAAGCGGATTTTATTTCAGTCTTTCGCACATTTTTTCTTAATTTTTATCCAACTCTATCATTTATATCTATTTTTAGACGTCTTTATAACAGTTTTTTACGAAGTAAGTTATGTAAAAATCCTTTGATTTTCATAACCACTAAGCAACATCTATCCACAAATCTTTAGTCACACATAAAGGGGCCGGGTTACCGTCAATTTGGGTGAGGAAGATGGCGGCGAGCAAATAATGAGGTTGAATATATGATTGATGAAGAATCAGAGTTCGTCTGACTCCTTATTTTTGGGATTAGGGCATGAGCGATAGCGTTTGTTTTATTTACTGTAATTATTATAATAACTTGTATAAGTAATTCTCTAATTCTTGTCCAATCTATACTAATATTATAAAGCTGAAGAGTTTGTTTGTTTGAACGCGCTAATCTCAGGAATTACTAGTCCGATTTGAAAAATTCTTTCGGTGTTAGATAGCTCATTTATCGAGGAAGGCTATAAAGTTAAATGAAAATAATAGTAGGTAATTTCCAATGAAAATTCGACATGAAATACAATATTCTAGCTATTCCCTAGCAAGGTAAGCTCGTATAACTAGAACATTTTTATGCTAAATCATCATCTAATAGTAGTGTTTCATTTTGAAATTGTTTCACCTTTCAACCTTGTATTAATTAAGCAAATAGTGCTACCATTGGATGTTCTATTTGTATAACCTACATACAAGTTTAGACAACCTAGAATAAGTAGGACGATATCTTAAAGCAAAATAATTAATTCCAGTGTGGAAAAAGGACACTCAAACTCAAACATTTATTTATTCAATTAGACTTCTTCTAGAAGCACTTTTGAAACGTCATTACATATTTTTAACATTTACCACCGATTCGGAAAGCAGTATCTACGGAGAAGAATCGGCAAGAAACTCCATAGTTGCTCTTTTTAATCATGTCAGTTTTACAATTTAATTTAGATACAGAATCACTAATCACACAGTTTAAAACAAAGTCGTTATCGCTGTGTTCGTTCCTATGTATGCTTACATCTTTAAAAAAATGCAACGGATTTTTTTAATAGATAGAGTGATTCAAGAGGAAGGTTTTATTATATAATTTGTTAAGTTTTCTACAAAGCAGGCGAAGCTGCGCGTGGGAAGCTAGTAAACTATATTTTAGAACTGTCAAATTTTTAAGGAATAGATAAAATTCAATCACAAGACGGGATTTGAACCCACGTCTTTCATCCCGGTAAGGCGAATGTATTCTTCAAAAATTTTTCATTTAAAAAGCATTTTAATGCCATAAAACGAACATAGAGGAAGAGCAAGAGCAAGAGCATTCTTTGATCTTTTAGTGTAAACGAAAACTCGTATTCAGTGTTGTTCAGTATTAGAATACAACACACTAAAAGTTATAAAATATATCATATATCAATTCCATAATACTCGGGTACCATCATAAGGAAGGTACCCGGCCCTTTGGAAGGCTTACGTGGGGACACGGATATGCCCTTTAGAGAACTTTAATGTGTTGTAGGACACCAGCCGCAGCCTGCCCATGACTGCACTATAGAGATACAGCCCTGGGCAGTCCGCGGCCGATGTAGGACTATTGCAAGATGAGGAAACAAAATGAACTGGGCTATGGAATGGGATGCTAATGGACCGGTATTAAAGACTTTAAGAGACTATGGCCTTTCTACTAAAATATAGCAAAAAATATCGTATATTATTATTATTACTTTTTGGTTCTGTAAAAATAAGCATGAAAGTGCTTAAACACCGCTCTCCCCATACGCAAGCACTCGACCCAATTTCTTGTCAGCGATTGCCAAGTCACGGATTCATAATAAACTACCGCGGTTATGTCGTTTCATACGTATTTTGTTTATATCATAATAAAGGGTTTGCGTGAATATGGAATTTTGCAGTTTTACGTTAAAATTTTGGTAGGTGTTTAGACTAATGTTATTAGTTTTTAGTAAAATTGAACTGATTTCTTACTTGTTATATCTTTAATGGCGTCATCTTCTTTTTGAGGATAGTATAATTTTGAAAGTTATAATTTCAGTTTGTCAAGTCGATCATGTATTGTTATTTGATATCACATGCTTTAACATCAATAAGTTTGGACATAATTGTTATTTATTGTAAGAAACAGTGTTTTACACAATTCTGTAAAATTAATTTTATAAATCCTTTAACATAGGTAGGTACATGTACCTTTTAGATATTTCTCGTTTTATTTTTAAAAATTTATTATGGCCATTTTACTCATTAGGTTAAGTACTTTCGATATCAGTTTAAAGTTTTTTGATATCTGCAATAGTTACGGAATAATCGCCTGTGCACACTTAACGATTACACCCTGTATAGTCTAGAGTTTGTAAATAAAGGTTTTATTAACGTTTAATAAACCATAACCAAAAAACTTTTTTTTAATTTCCCTAAAATTAGGCTGTACACCCATAAACAATTCAAACGCGTTGTCCATAGATAAGCGGCCAATTGAACATCTGGCTTCGCGCCAAAGTGCAGCGCCATCTGTTATCGAGTAGCTGTGATTGATATTGTTAATGTGTTGTAGTGACGTTATAGGATGGTATTACCATATAAACATCAATGGTTTCGAATTATGCGGTTGCGTTTTAATGTTTATTTATTTATTTATAAAATAAATAATATGTTTAGTTTTATGGTTCGGTCGTTTTTACAATAAATTACTGTTTTAATGCCTGATGGTGTGTTTAAAATAACAATAAATTAGATATTACCTCTAATAATTTCCAAAATATCATAGGAAGAAATTTATAAGCTAACTGAAGCCTTGTCTAATATTTTTTTAAACTATTTTTATTATTTATTTTTCATATTTATTTAGGTCAACATAATATAATGTCATAATTTATCTAAGACCTAAATTGAAGTGTTTAGATTTTCATTTTCGTTTTTATTTGAAAGACCAAATTTATTTATTAATTTAATAAGCTCCTATATTAAACAACGTCACTGTTATTAATCGTAGAATATTAAATTCTTCGTGAATATGAGCTACTAACTATAAATAACATCAATTTCCTGTTAAACATGTTAATTAAAATTATCCTTATAATAAAAAAAAACTATGTACCATTTTCAGTACATCAAAGTACAAAGAAAATTAAAACATTTTAATTAAAATTTTCCTTGTTTAATACAATAAAAAAAAAACGTTATGTACCATTTTCAGTACATCAAAGTACAAAGAAAATTAATATTGATATTAATTAAAAGTATTGTTTAACACTCGTTAAAATGTAAATGTAAATCTGTGTTAAAAGAAAGAAGAGTAATTAAACTAATGAATTTAAAATCTCCAATCTGCTATCGAAACGAATCGGGGTGTTTCACATAAAGGGGACTTTTATAGTGCGAAAGAAATAACATTTTGTTATAAGAAATAGATTTTATTCGCTGGTATTGAATATGAAAATATACTTACTAAAATTTTCCTCGAAGCCATCTATGAGTGTTAATGAAAACAGAATGAAAATCGGTGCAGCAGCTTTTAAGTTTTGCGCAAACATAGACATGCGGCATAGGACTTTGTTTTATAGTGATAAATATTTCAGTAATATTAAGCACTTCGTTGTTTAATAATAATTATTATAAATCTTGTGTAAATTCCTTATAATGTACTTATTTATGTAAATTAAGTGACTAGCATAAAGTGATCCAATTACCCAGGATAAACTAATACCTTATATAATATAAATAATATAAATAACTTATGACACTGGAAATTCAGTGCTTAAGTTTGTTAGTTTATATTTAAAGTTACTAATTATCGACTTAACTTATTGAGAAGTGTGAATTAAAAAAATATATAAAACTGTAAGATTACCCGTGTATACCTTTTTCCTCGTCTTTACGACTATAATTAATTTGTTTAACCTAAACATTATATTTTTTTATTAATTTTCGTCAACCGTTATCCTCAATAAACTAAAAATATTTTTTTTCTTTTTCCCCCAAATGGTCAATCCCTATCTGCATCCCTGTCTATCCCATGCGAAACCGGCCTCCCATTATAGGTATCGCTGTAAAATGTAAAAGTTTCAATTTTATTATTCTCAGCTCGTTTAATTATTTCGTTCGTTACACAAAGAGTTTCGTGGCTCGGTCCAATTTCGTTGTTTTTTGTTCTTTTGCAAATAATTTATTTTGATTGTCTTTTTTTTTTTTAGTGAACAGTGTGCATACGTGAAATTGTTTAACGGATTGAGCGAGCTTATTTACATACAAGACGGACATTTTTGTTGACAATAACATGTAGTAATATAAATTTAAGTTTACGATATGTTCTGCATTGTATAATTTATTTATTTATTTGGAGATCTTACAGAAACAATTACACCCGTGTAAAATATAAAATTATATAAAGATAATATTATATTGTGGGGTATTTTAAGCAAAATATTATACAGTTCTGTATGATATGGCGATCTCATTGGTACAATGGGTAGAGCTGTTATGATTAACGTCAGAAGGTGTAGGTTCGATCCTGTTGATGAGAAAAATATGTGAAGAACATCCTAAATTATAATTAGTGGAAAAACCAAAACTAATGAATGAAATTACGTTTCCATACCAAATCCAAACCAAGTTTTAGATATTTAAACGAAGTTTGATATTTATATAGATGGTATCTTGAATAAGAATTTAACTTACTTTTTTCGCGAAAAGAACATAGGCAAGTAGTGAAAAGAAGGATAGAAGTCCATGCAAAATCTGATGCAATCACACGAAGCATAAATCTAGCCCTATAAGTATTATCACTCCCTTATCACTATAACAAACGTTATCAACAAGTTAGTAACTGAACACCTGATAAGCTTAGCTTAATAGCTCACTCGAAATTAACATAAATCTGCCATTATAACTACTTATTTACCGGTTATTACTGATATCTAGATTGACACTTGTTTGTTCCCATTTTGTGATATGTATTATCATTATCATAGATAAATGCACTACAATCTAAACGACATGACGTAGAAATCTGTGCTAATATAATACAGCTGAAGAGGTTGTTTGTTTGTTTGAACGCGCTAATCTCAGGAACTACTGGTCCGATTTGAAAAATTCATTGTTAGATAGCCCATTTATCGAAGAAGGCTGTATATCATCACGCTAAGACCAACAGGAGCGGGGCACAACTAGTCAATCATAACTGTACTGAATTTTGTTATGAACCAACTTGTTATCTATTTAATATATATAGATAACATAGTTTTCATTTATTAACCAGATTGGTGAAGGTCGTTTTATCATTTTAATCATAGACCATGTAGCTTAATAAGAAAAAGTGGTAGAATGATGTTTTATTTTCTAGCACAAAACAGGAAAATGTACAATTTTCAATAGTTTCAATCTTACATAACTTTCGTAAGCTGAATATAATTTCAATGACACATTTTTCTTTCAGACATAGGCTAATTCAAACTTTTCCACTTTCTCATTATATGTCTCTACATAACTCTCTACGTCTCTACTTTACAACACGATAAAATTAGCTTTTAAAATTCAAAATTTTTATTTTAGCATATAATATTTAACTGAATTATTATACCTCTTTAATCATTAGCATAAATCAATTATAACTAAACACATCAGTTTTGCCTTGTTAAAGAAATAATTGCGCAACAAATACTTCGAAAGGTTCATTTCTAATTTTCCCTCTAATTAGCAAACGTCCCTCGGGAGTTAAGGGAAAACGTATTTGTTACTAGTTTATTTTCTTAATGAGTTATCAGGTGATCTATTTCAGTGTAATGGAAGTTACATAAAGAGACGATTTTCAATATATTTGTTGCAAAATTTTTGTTATATTCTTTCTTTTATTTTTAATTTTTAGCGCTATCCTTATTCTTCTTACATTTCCTTTCCTACCAGGTTGCCTGGCAGAGGTTGCTGTGTAGCAATAAGGCCACCTATTGTGCAAAATATTTGTACCTTAATAGATTGTTTTTTGTAGAATAAAGTATTATAAATAAATGAATCTTTAAGGAAGAATTTCCTTCGATTCGGAATAAGGATGCCTTTAGACCTTTTATTAGAAACCTAACATATACTACAATTTAACCTATACCCAAAATTGAGTGTATTATTTACTGAAATATTGTAAATCTCAAACATTTATTTATTCAATTAGATTTCGTTTAGAAGCGCTTTGAATCGTCAAAATACAGACAAAATAATTTAACTGTCATGTACAATATTATATAGATTTGACTATCATAATATTTAATCGACAATTTTATAAATTTCTGCATAAACTCAAATTCAAACATTAATTCATTCAAATAAAATTTCTTATAGAAACACCATTGAATCGTTAAAATACATTATAACCACATAACTCATAAATTTCTACATAAACCCAAATTCAAACATTATTTTATTAAATTCAACTAGACTTAATAGAAAAACCTCTGAATTGTCAAAACACATTATAATAGCTAAACATTATTTTAAATTAACTTATTCGAGTTACATTCTGACGACTCTCACCTGAATTTCACAGCACGTCTCGTGATGAAAAATACATTCAGTAAATCTGCTTTATACGACGAATACAATGGCGGGTCTAATGTTTTCTTATTTCTGGTTTTATACGAGTATTTCTCAACACACCAAAGCCGGAGCTTTTATAAACAATTTTTCCCTCATCAATTAATCTATACTAATATTATAAAGCTGGAGAGTTTGTTTGAACGCGCTAATCTCGTGAACTACTGGTGCGATTTGAAAAATTCTTTTGGTGTTAGATACTCCATTTATCGAGGAACGCTATAGGCTATATATCATAAATCTAAGACCAGCAAGAGCGGAGCAATGCGGGTAAAACCGCAGGGCACAGCTGGTTTTGAATAATAACACATTTAAATATTCGAATAAAAATTGACACTATTTTTGCATTATAAACTACATGCTATTTTTCTATTCCTAATGATATCTGTAACATGGTTAGGTTCATCATAGTTTATAAACAATTCTACACGACTCGAGTATTAAATCTAATTCTAGAAGGACAGTGTTTGTAACTATTTCCAGTTATAAATTACTGACTGAAACCTTTTTGAAAATAGCTTTCCCGCTTTTTTCGCATTTAGGCGTGAAAATCAGACAGACAGACAGATAGACTTTGACTGACCGGTTGGCTTGGTTGGTAGTGGCCCTGCCTTCCAAGCCAGAGGTCGTGGGTTCGATTCCCATCCGGGGCAAATATTTGTGTGATGAACATAGATATATTCTCTCTGTCTGGGTGTTGTTGATTATCTACATAAGTATTTATTTAAAATTATATATTATGTATGTTTATCAGCCATCTGGTTTCCATAACGCAAGCGAAAGCTTAGTATGCGATCAGATCGTGCCGTGTGTGAAAATCGTCCTGAAATATTTATTTATTTATAGAGCTACTCTCGAATATATAATATCAGTAGAGTTTTGTCAAATGTAGATTACTATGAAATCTAGATTACAAATGTTTATGCGAACAAAGCTACGGGCTGAAACTAGTCGTTCATACATGAAAATTACGCCTGTAAATGGCAAACATAGCGTGATTGTATCGCGTGACGAAATGCTATATGTCTTTCCACCGTGTATCTGCTTTCGAAGAAGTTTTTATTGAGCCCAGAATAGTACATCAATATTCCGAAGGCCGTGTTAGTCATAGACATTGATTTTTAATAGTCAATAGAGTATAAGATATACTGTATTTTCAATTTTGTAAGATAAAACTAAAAAAACTACATATTTTTACCAGTTAGTTATTACAAGGTTTTCTCTAGACAAGTCCTGTGATATAGTCAACGAAAGAAGAAAGAAGAAGAGCGTGTGCCGAGCACACGTGTGAGAAGTGAAACTTCTTTGGATTGATTGCATCTTGAGATTCGAAACTTCTGCTCTACAATTCAATTCTCTCATTTTTCTACAAATTAAGCATATAATTTAGTCGTAATTTACAAAAAAATATAAATATCTAATTCATTAATGATATTTTTTTTATATGAAGCTGAAATTACATTACAATTTCTTCCTCTTGTTTCTAGACTATGTTGATCTTCTTTGATGATCTACTTTGATTTTCCAAATGGTTTATTTAGATTGTTTTCTTAAATCAATATGATTGGAACACTATTGCCTACCACACTTAATGACGTTCAGGAATTCCTTTAAAAAACTCCCACAAAAACGCCACCTCCATAGTCCAAGAGGCAAATTCGAAATTCTAAAAACCGTTAGCTTCCAAATGGTAAAACTAAACAAGGGGCGACAATAAATCAGTCGAGAACATGTTATTTGCTTTACATATCGAAGCGTTTCATATTGTTTCTCGCTTCTGTCACGTTCAAACATCGTGTGTATGGAATTTTATTTAGAAATTTTTGATAGACGGCGTCGAATTAAAATGTTAACTGTAGCTCTGTTCGGTGATATGTTCGATTTTAGCTGATGTCTTTTTTTTCGAATAATTTTTAAGAAATTTTATTTTTTTCTATGAAGTTATTATCCAACTGGAACGAGCTGCTATTAACGAAGATATCGATGAATAGCATTGTTATTTTTTAAATAATATAATCTAAGCACATAAAATTCGAACCGACGACGTTCCCCTGTATAGACTCTTTGAAGCAACCTCTTTGAAACTAACACACTTCATAAATGAGATATTTTGTTGTATAAAGTGTATCTTTAAAACTACGCAACGGATTTTGATGCGGTTTTTTTAATAGATAGAGTGATTAAAGAGGAAGGTTTTAGTATATGTATAATTTATTAGGATTTAGACAAAGCGGGCTAAACCGCGGGCGGAAAGCTAGTATTACATAAAGAACATTATAATATGTAGATAGAGAAGCTATATAGCTTCAGAAAGGACTATACTCATATGAATACAGTCCTTTATAGCACACTAGCTTACCGCCCGCGGCTTCGCCCGCTTTGTCTAAAACCTAATAAATTATATACTAAAACCTTCCTATTGAATCACTTTATCTATTAAAAAAAACCGCATCAAAATCCGTTGCGTAGTTTTAAAGATGTAAGCATACAAAGGGACATAGGGACAGAGAAAGCGACTTTGTTTTATACTATGTAGTGATACAATATAATACAAAAGCTTATAAAAGAACCCTAGTTCAGAATATAAAGTAGATTTATGTTTGAATACGATATAAATACTTTTTTATTATCCAGTTCATTAAACGCTTAATTACATTAGGAAAAAGGAAATTATACTTTCTCTGTTATTTTATAATTTAGACATTGAATCCCATTGGTATATTATAAGTATTGTTATAACTGAGAGGTTGTGGATTCAGTTCTTGGTAAGGAAAGCTTAGGAAGAAAAAGATCGAGTTTGTCACAAATTAAATTGTACCTACTTATAAAAAAAAAGATATTATTATTATCCTGCCTGGTTATCCTTTGGTATTGAGAAAAATATTGGAATGAAAAAAAAACGTGTGTGCCGAGCACACGTGTTGGAAGTGAAACTTCTTTAGCAAGATTCAAAGATACCAAAATTGATGCCTTACTCCATGACTTGACGGTATTGCCATGACCTTGAAATTTTACTCTCAACGCATCTAAAGAAGGTTCACTTCAAAAAAATCTGGATATTAATAATAATCATAATATTTTGATCACAGGGAGTTTAATTTATTTTTCTTTTGTTACAGGACAATGACGTAACTCAGTAATATGACATCAGAGGACACGTTTTGACAAAATGTTGCGGGGTCTCATCTTTTTGGCGGTGGTTCTTACGATAATTGTAAGTTTATTTTAAAATTTAATTAAATTAATTTGTTATGATAGTAATAAATTATTAAGTAAGTAAAAAGAATAGTTTAAAAAAAGCACACGTTGAAAATGAAAGCACGTGAGCGATCAAGTTGGCTAATGAGCTGGTTATACAATCACACTGTCGTTATAGACCAGGGTAGATAATTTTTGAAACAAAAAAAAATCGCAGTAGGATGAAACCCATTAGAAAAGGAGGGGAATATGATAAAAATAAAAGGAAAAATAAATTACAGACAATCCGAGTTCGGGAAGTGGGAGGGGGGGGGGGGCTTCTAAGGCTAAAAAATGGTTTCTCTTGATTTGAGAAATTTGCATGACTTAGTGAAAACTCATTATCACACTGTTTGTATGCATTTTCTGAGTAAATTTCCTATGGTAATGTATATTGATGGTCATCAGAAAGTAGATATTTCAACGAACAAAAAGCCCCCAAAATTTTTGAAAAAAAACTGATATTTTGACGTCAGAATTTTCGATTGAAAATTAGGTTGTTTTTTTGGTATTAAGTTGAAATAAGGCGAAAAAATAATTATTTACAGTGTATTTGGGACATAATAAAGTAAGTTTTTACCAAATTTGGTAGAAAAAAAATAAATTTTGAAGTAGATAAAAATAAAAAACCAAAAACTTGGTGTTTTGAATTTTTCACCTAAATTTTGAGGTTATGTGAAAAAATTGTTAATACAAAAGTTGTAGATCTTTTTATTACCTACAACTTTGCCATTGACCTTTTTTCCGTAGGACTTGTAGTTTTGTCGGAAATCGAGAGAGACCATTTTTTCTCTTAAAAGCTCCCCCCCTCCCACTTCCCGAACTCGGATTGACTGTAATTTATTTTTCCTTACATTTTTATCATATTTTCCTCCTTTTCTAATGGGTTTTATCCTACTGCGATTTTTTTTCACTTTTTATTATTTTTAAAGGCTTCTACCCTGGTGTAAAGATTACAAATGTTTAAAAAAACGATGAAAAGTTTATTTATGTAGTCAATCACTTCATAGTATAAAACAAAGTCGCTTTCTCTGTCCCTATATCCCTTTGTATGCCCTTTGTATCTTTAAGACTAATTAATGGATTTTGATGCGGATTTTTTAAATAGATAGAGTGATTAAATAGGAAGGTCTAAGTATATAATTTATTACGTTTAGACAAAGCGAGCGAAGCAACGGGTGGAAAGCCAGTTATCCTATAAACAGATAAAAAACGCATAATAGAACTTAGCATGCTCTCCTCTTTGCAATCTGTTCAAAATCAGAGCAATCAGTAATCAAAAATGAATTATTAAAGATGCATAATAAATTATTACTACGTATTTATTATATATTAATCCAAGTCTGAATACGGAAATTAACATGCAACTGTTAAAGTGCTCTTAACTCAAAATGTACCGCTAAGTGTTAGTATTTCGAGAATTCTCTTGTGTTTCTAACTTTATGTTCTATGCTAATTGTAAATTAATATAACGATAGTATAAATTTATCTATCTTATTATAGAGATAAAGGCTTTGTAGAGAGAATTAATTTTCCATGAAAAATAGCGTGTGTGTCGAGCACACGTGTCAGAAGTGAAACTTCTTTGACAAGGTTCAAAAATACCAAAATCATCGCCTAATTCCATGACGTGACGGTATTGCAATTACGCGACCTTGAAATTTACCTCCCAACGCGCCTAAAGAACTTTCACTTTAATAAAAACAGATAATAAAATATACATAATAGATAATTTATTAACATTTTTAAAACTTCAACAACCTTTTATCATATTGTTTATACCCGGCGCGGCGAATGATGATCTCTATGACAGTTCGTCTTAGTGATTGCTCGTATGTTGGGTCGTGTCGATACTTTACTATTTTATATAGGCAAAGGCGTGGTTTGCATTCAGCCACGTCGGTAAACATGTTTTTACAAATATTATAAAATGAATTTTTAACTAAAATTTTTAACGTCTATTATGTTGTTGTTGTATTAATTTAAGTTTTTTAGCATAAATTAAGTAGGAAAGTAAAACGAAAGTTTTCCAAAACATAAAAATGCGCCTTATCATTTTCACGTAATTTTTAACCCGTTTAACACAGTGTAGGTATATTATTTTATCATGAAAATGGAAGCCCCTATTTAATTTGTCTAAAAAACTTATATTATCATAGGCAAATTAACATTTTTTTTAGATATAACCATACTATTTGGTCAGTCTGTCACAACGCTGCAATCGCTTGCTACTTCAGTACGAGTGCTAACGCCTTGTATGCGCCACGTTCTGATTCTGAGTTAGAGGCGCAAGCACTGATTTCATCAGATTCAGACTAAAATATATTTAAATAAAAATAATCGTTAAAAAGCTTTTGTTTTATTTCGTTTTTTCCTATAGTTATTATTTTTCTTATTTTCTTGAGTAGGTATACAATTGTTGTATACTGCGATCTTCTGTTCCATTCAATAGAGAATGAACTAAAGCTTAAGCATGGCAAAAATGTGAACTCTTTTCCATTATCGAAATTTGTTTGTCGATACTTCCGCACTAGTCGATAAATGCCAACGATGTAAGTTTTGTACGACGTAAACGTAAAGTTAGATTGATATAATTTCTCGTAAATCTTAAGAATTGTTATAATTCCAACGGAATATCATTGTTTTGGCATAAAGCTACGTAAAAAATAATAAATGCCATTTTTAGACGCCTCCAATACGTTTCTAATTTAATGGTGACGCCATTACAAGTTTGTCTCTTGAGAATAACTGTCAGTGTCATAGGAATCATCATTCGCCGCGCCGGGTATAATTTTCGTCAACAGTGATCAAGCACGATAATAAATGTCAAAATATTGCACTGCTAAATTAACTAAATAAAAATACATAGCTATTTACAATCATTGATTTTCAATTAATAGTTTAATTTATTAAATTACTCATATTAAATTATTATTTTTAAATTACTCATGTACTTTTTATATCATTTTTATATCAAATCATTAAAAACAACATCAGTGTCCCATTTCCAATAGTCCATTAAAAACAACATCACTTCACAACAAATCAACCTTTCTAAATAGAATGTCAATCATCACCATTTGTTACGGAAACATTACTATGTAACAAAATTGAACAGACGACTCGTCAGACCCGTGATTAACAAGGTTCCTTAATAACCGTCAGATACTCGTCAATTTGACGGAGGTCCTTCGAGGATCTAAGTATGGTTCTAATCAAAATACGTCAATTTCGAGAGAAATTTACTTTGTCATCGTTTGTAGTAATTTCGGGATTTGAATTCATTTCATCGTATTACGGAAATAGGAAATATGTATGTTAAAGGCGATTATGGTTTAACATAGAATTTATGCGGTTGTGTTACTTGTTAAAGTTACAATTTTGCCGTGAAAACCTTGCATTGTTCGCTTTATAGTAAAATTCATCATGCATAATATTATGATATTCTCAATAAGCGTTTGTATTGTTTATTTTTAAAATCTTTCAAACTGATTGGTCTTGGACCGGATTGAATAAAGATAAAATATTTTTGCACTTAAATAACTATGAAATAAACAAGTCATATATTTGTGAAAAAAAAACTAATCAACTTCCAAACGTGCCTACATTCAAACGCTTTCCTTTGAATATATTTCATGTTAATTGTTTCTTGATAAATTAATTAATAATTAAATAATTTCAATTAAACTATTCTCGCAATAGCACAATTATCACGGTTTTTGATCTATTGGCTTCAATTGCAACGGAACATTATTAACAACCAATAATTCAGTAATACGAACAATTCCTATAATTAAAGGCATTCCGATATGATTGTATAATTAATTAATGAACGTATAATTTTTATTTCTACAGCCACAGCTCAATAGTTTTCCCTCACAATTTCATGTAATAAAGTAGCTGGTAATTTCATAAATATATAGATAATTATTTAATATATAGATTTCATTGAAGTAGCAATATTTATAGAAATATTGCTACTTCAATGAAATCTAATAATGATTTATTTTGGAATTTGGACCTAAGCCTCCTACGAGTTATTGAAAAAATGGGAATTTAACAATAATTTAATTCAAAATAAGCTACGAACTTTTAGCCACATAACTTCATAATATAATCTCTAACATGTATGAATCTTTACATCCCATTTTATTAAAATAAACCCAAATCCTATAATATTTGGGTTGCAATTGAAATGCAGTATTCATACCGCAGCCAGAGAATTCACGCTCCTTACAGAAAAGTACAAAAGTTTTCAAAAGCATTGTGAAAACGAACAGATTTTTGATTGCGAGAGGAAAAACGATCAAAGAATATAGTAGGTTTGGATAAATGAAAATTCACGAATGCTCTCTGATTGGAGGCGAATTTTTTGAGATTTTGAAAGAAAAATGTATTTGTAAAATTGAGAAAAAGTAAGTAAACAATAAAAATTATCAATCTTATCCGTTCGTAAGAAAGTGAAAGTTGTTATACTCTGTCCATTATATTATTTGCTTTTTGACAGCTTCACGCCTATGAAGGATTGTATTGTTTAGGTTCTTGGTTTAGGTTAAAGTGTCCTACAAGTAATATTGTACTTCATGGACAGGCCCCGCCCACTTAGTGATGTCTACACAGAATTATTCAATGATGGTTCGATAGATTATAATAATCGATAGAAATACTCTGTAAAATATTTCTGATACAGAAAAACTCTTATATTGTGTTATGTAATTTAAACATAAAGACAACCAAATTTTAAGATAGAAACCAATAAATAATAAAATATTAGTTTAGTTTAGTTTTAACATAAAATGCATCGATATGTGGTCTTATTATTACATATCTTATTAGTACGTTTACTTTGTAATTATTATTTACGTACCTGATTCGATTTATGATAATATTTTGAATTTATAATCGGAATGGTATCACAATCGATAATCTTTTGGACATCACGCAATTTCATTTTCTAATTCTTTTCAAATAAATCAATGTTGAATTATTACCTTTACTATAAGCTAATCCTTACACAGATGAAATATGTAACGCAGTATGTTATAGGAATAAATAAACTGTTATGTATATAATCGTAATCAAGCATACTATAAAAAATATAAAACCTCATTTGATTGATGAGATCTCACAGAACACGACACATAGAAAGAAACAAAGAGAACAATCAAGCAATCGTCAAGCGAAAAAAGAAGTTATTCTATAAACAAAATTCACTAAACATTGATTTACTTTTCAATCTTACAGCCTTTTACCAAAGCCTTTGTATCGCTACTTTCTGTTCATGTTTTAATTTGCTCCGCGAATAACGTCTTTGATCATGTTGACAAGTTATTTACTGCTTTCGTTTTGTGTCAGAATTTCAGTTTTAAGTGACTGATGAATTAAACGGCTTGAGGTTGTGTGGGTTTGTGTGTGTGTTGCAACTTTATAGCTGAGCTTTGAAACAAGAAATAAAGGAAAGTTTTAATAATTATTAACAGGGATAAAAAGGTCTGATAACGTGTATAGAAAAACTTATTATTTGCAAAATTCGACTCATCCATCCAAACCTTCCTTAATAAAGCAGAAACAAAAATTATACTGAAATAGGCATAACAGTTTCTTGCTGTTGGTGTTTTAGTAGTATAGTTTATAAGATAACCAAAAGCTATATAGCATTTATCGAGACTTAGAAGTAATATTGCTTATTTGTTTTTTATGTAGAAACTAATCATACTGAATCCGGGCCTGAATATATTTATATTTTTGTCAATAAAAACAGATGTTTGTATCCGAATTATCTATTCTTCAATGTATCCACAGATATTCTAATACCTATACCATCTAATAGAGCACCAACAAATCACAAAAAAGATACATGATTACTTACAACACAATTTAAACAGAAGTAAGTTCAATCCATACAGGTATTGCATCTGACTTCTAACCTGTACTTGTTTTATTCGATGAAAAGAGAATTTTTTTTAGGGAAATACGGTTCGGATGTTAATTAAAAGTTAGCGCGGCATATCGTTTACGAAGTGAGAAGTGAAAATGGGAAAAATTCAGTCACAGTTTTCGGAGTTGGGTAAATATTTATATAGACTCAAACACGGGATTACTGCGTTTCTGGCCTGTGGTTCAACTGACAATTTTTTCGTTTTGTCAGTACACATAGCTTGACTGTAACCAATGATCCGCGTGGCTAAATAAGTGACGCTAAATGGACCACAAAACAGAAGTTTCTAAATACATTCGAATGTTTTTAAAAGATCTTTGAGGTTTTTATTTTTCAGTATACCAAACATTACATTGTTGGTAATTGTTAATTATATCCCATATTATGTTATATTCATCACATACCTACAGATCTTTTAAAAATTTAAACAATTGCTGATTAAAATTACCCCTTGTTGTATCATAAATGTATTCATTTGTCTTAATTTTAATCATACGTAAGCAATAGCTTATCCAGATTTTAGCAGTAAACAATTTTACACTTTTTTCCACTACATTAAAAGATGGTACTACTGCGCGTTATTATGTAGTATTCATACATATCGACTACATTCGTCACAAAAATATATTTCAACAGTTCGCACCAAACATCGTTCAAATTATTAACCCGACCAGAACCATATTCAAGTTAAAATTAGTTTGACATCCCTTGACCCACCCATATCCCATAATCATACCGACCGAAAAGCAATAACACTTAATATAATGTTCGAAGTAGATTGCCTCGTGTCCATGTAATATTTACGGAACTCGTTATTTACAACGCGCAAAGGATATTGCGATGTCCAGGGATTCCTTGACCCCATCATAATATTACGGTAAACGCTCAGGGACGGTGGTATGTAGGAAATAGGAATGTGATAACTATTTGCATTTTTTTTTATTTGGTATGAAATATAAATTCTGTAAATCATTTTTTTTTTATTATTTCAGGATATGGGAAATTATTTTAAATATTACGATATTTTTTTTTTATTATTACTATTAATAGAGAGTGAATGATGCAATAAAATCACAGTATTATGCTGCCAGTCAAGATATTATTTAAGAAGATGAATTTTGTGCTCTATAAAAATTAAAACAAGGAGAGCTCGTTTTAAAATACAAAGAAAAATACTTCAAATTCAACAATAGAATGACCCCTGCATAGAAAAAATATGACAATTGTACATCGATGCTATATTTCTATAAAAATTCCATACTCCAATTGAACGCTGAAAATTTGATTTGAATTTCCCATATAAAAATTATACGCTATACCAACAATACAGTAGTCCTTTGTACGACGAAACAATACCGCCATAGAAAATAGTATTACGAGTTCATAAGCTGAAGCTGTAGATAGTTTGAACGGCTCTTAGGAACTTTGTAAGAGGCGTGTCGTTCAGTTGCGAAGGATTAATTGATTTAAGAACGACTTGGGCGTTTTTATAAATTTCCTACTGTTACCGGGATTGCTGTTCGTAATGTAAATGCAGTTTCAGTTGCACTTTATTGTAAGAGTTTACGAAATTGGATTTTAAATAAAATTAAAGTAGAGCATTTGTTTATGTAAATAAAGTTATTTAAGAAGCCATATTGCAACGATTTTAACCTTTCAAACTGTTCAAATACATTTGCCTTATAAAAAGTTGTAGAAGTACTGTCATGTACTTAATGTACTCGTAGTGTATAGGTACTAATATTAACAATAATATGATGTTAATATTATTAAGCTGAAGAGTTTGTTTCTTTGTTTGTTTGAACGCGCTAATCTCAGGAACTACTGGTCCGATTTGAAAAATTATTTCTGTTTTAGATAGCCCATTATCGAAGGCATATATATCATTACGCTAAGAACAACAGGAGCAGAGCTACGCGGGTGAAACCTTGAACCGTGAAGTGAAATAAACTACTTAAATAATTCTTCAATTCTAAAAACACATTTACTAAAATATTCCGTATATAAAAGTAAACTCGCTACGATACCATAAACTACTAACTCGGTAATAAAGTCGCGAATACCAAACCTAAATTCTGGTAAACGATCTTAAATCATATTAATATTTATTTATGACTCAATTTGGCATAACGCCGTCCTTAACACCCAAACGGCCGATTCACTGAAATTGGGATACGGAGTATCAGTGTTTTATTGCGTTGTATTTTTATGCTTTTGATTTTTCACTATTTATTCCTTGTATGGAATATTCGATACAAAACCGTGTAGTTTTATCGTATCTAACTTTCAGAGGATATAACCTAAAAATATTGTCAATAAAGTTTTGAGGATGCTTGGTTCTGTAAAATGTATCTGTAGTTGACAGTTTTAAATTTAACTTTTTAGTTGTGATTTTTTTTGTATGGCGTTGCTAATCAATCAATTCAATCATTTTATGTGAGTACATATTGTGTTTGATTCCTAAGATTCATCATTGCAAATATGTTATCATTTAGGAATTCTTTTCACTTTTAGTAACTACGTAGTATAAAAGAAAGTCGCTTTCTCTGTCCCTATGTCCCTTTGTATGCTTAAACCTTTAAAACTACGAAACGGATTTTGATGCGTTTTTTTTTTAATAGATAGAGTGATTCAAGAGGAAGGTTTTAGTATATAATTTATTACGTCTTAGACAAAGCGGGCGAAGCCGCGGGTGGTAAGCTAGTAATATATAATTATATTTTCCATTCATGAAAATTTACCTTCATAATTTAATTGCTGTGAATATATTTGACGCCGAATAAATAATAATTACATTCAGAACCTTTGTTTTATAAATTGAACATTCGATTATCGTTAATTAATAACAATAACGTAATTCGTTCATATTAATATTCAATTATTTTGATACACTTGTGTACTGAAAAATTGTTGTCTGTATATAACGATTATCATAAAAATTTTGATACTATCTGTGACACGGTTTCACACGCCAACGAACCTGCAGGCAAAAGCAAGTTTTTTAACTTATGTGTTTCTTCTGGTAATTCTGATATCACTGTAAAGTATCATCAAAATCCTTTCAGTGGTTTTCACGAAATAATTTAAAAATGTAATCTACCGAAAATAGAACATTATATTGTAAGCAGTATCTAACGAATCATAAAAGTAATATGTATGCTAGGTAAAAATTAATAACTAATTTAAAAAGAAAACGGTATAACAACAGCAACAACAAAAAACTCGAATCTATTAAAGGCAACAATACTTATAATATATAGTTTGAATTTGAGTTTGAATATGTAATTTGCAACAATATATAATATATATGCCATAAGCAGTATACATAGATTATAATCTGACGGTATTAAATATTTTAACAGCATATCCATACCGTCTTACAAACTTATAATAGGATCTTGGAACAAGCCCTTGGGAACTCTCAAATGTGTGTCGATTTGATGAAATGACGCCGCAAGCGATTGAGTGGCCGTGTTTTATTGCCAATGTTTATCACCTCGCATTATTCACATTGTATTATTAAAGTTGATATCAGTATCACATCTATATAGTAAAAATGAATCGCAAAATGTGTTGGTAAGCGCAAAACTCGTGAATGACTAAACCGATTTCGTTAATTCTTTTTTTTTATTATATTCCTTGAATTACGAGGATGACGTTCTGATGGAGATATAATGTAAACACGTATCACGGGCGAAGCCGGGGCCGCTAGTGTACAATATATTCTATATATATTATAGAACCTGTGAAAATGTTTCATCATACTTTATTTTATTTGTCTGTCTTCATACATATAAGTATTTAATTAAAACTTACAGTAATAATAATAATAATATATAATAGTAGGGTAGGGTAATAGTAGGGTAGTATATATAATAGTAGGGTAGGGTAATAATAAATAATAGTAGGGATGTGAAAGGGCGTAGGGATGTGATAAGGGCGTAGGGATGTGACGACCCCATCGCCCACGGTTGGAATATCTATTGTCTATGTGACAATAGATATTCCACCCGTGCAATCAGTCAACCCGCAGGACACCTTGTGGCGGGGTGTCGGGGAGTAGCGACCCCGCGGGAACCGAGTGCTCTCGGGGGAGGCCCCTGTCTTCATCTCCGGCTTGCCTTCACCGGCCGGTCGGAGTGAAGCCTGACGAGGACAGGACCCCCACCTCTGGCTTGCCTTCACCGGCCGGCCAGAGTGGAGTCGCGAGAGCTTTTAGCTCGAAGGGTGGATGCGAATCGTAAGTGGCGAGTGGGCACGTGATGCTGGACCCTCAGGGAGCGCGTGATCGTAGTTTAAAGTCCAGGGACGCCTCTCCACCCTTAGCTGCTCACAATATGTTGCCCCCTTGTCGCACTATTGCAGCGACTTATTTCGGGGGCCCATACAGTGAGAGGGCGAGTCACCACCTGCCAACAATTTTTTGCTATATTTTAGTAGAAAGGCAGGTGCCATAGTCTCCCATAGTCCTTAATACCGATACATTAGCATCCCATTCCATAGCCCAGTTTATTTTTGTTTCCTTATCTTGCAATAGTCCTACATCGGCCGCGGACTGCCCAGGGCTGTATCTCTATAGTGCAGTCATTGGCAGGCTGCGGCTGGTGTCCCACAACACATTAAAGTTCTCTAAAGGGCCTCTGCGTGTTGGATCCGTGTCCCCACGTAAGCCTTCCAAAGGACCGGGTACCTTCCTTATGATGGTACCCGAGTATTATGGAAATAATAATAATAAATTCTTTATTGCACACCAAATAAAATAACAGAAAGAAAACAGCACATAGAGACAATGTACAAAAGGCGGTCTTATCACTTACAAGTGATTTCTACCAGACAACCTGTGATATTGGAAAATGCTGGAAGAATACATTTATGGAGGTGTGAGCAAAAGAGCACTTAATATTTAAAAAAAATAAAGAAAATAAATAAATAAAATAAAAAATATGATAATTACAGTAATTTCTTTTTGCTTCGTATTTCACCGAATTATTTGTTATTTTTGACATAATACATACGAACATATTTTATAACAACAACGCTTCGCTAAGGCTTCGCTCAATCACAGCAAGATTACGTTTTATTGTCTTGCTTTTGTGCCGTTTTATGATCGTCTGATTTGAAATCTTTGTTAAGTCCACACAAAAGATATACGTCTTTAACGGCATATTGTATGTAATAAATTACATTTTACTGATATTATATCTCTGGTGGCTGGAATCTTTTCATTTCACACTGATTCTTGAACATATCATATCTCTATTGTTGGCTTTATCAAAAGATTTTTGCTTTGACACTGTGATAGTTCTTTGAAATTTTTAGTATTCGTTAGGCATTTTTAAGAAATAGATCGGTTTTCATAAACGCAATGACTTTAAATACATATATCGTTTTAAATTACATTATTTGCATTTGATTTCAGTCATTATTAATTTTTTTTTACGAAATGCACAATAAAAAGAGGTAGTAAGAGATATATATCATATTTTTTATTTTCTTACATTTGACTCATTCCATTATATTATCATAGCAAAGAATATTTCTTAATAGATGCATACAACACGAACTAATTTAAAATCTTCACTTGTAAGAACACATTGGGTACATTGAATAATTTCACATAATTTCAACAACATATTTAAACAACTAAAGAATCGAAATACTGCAGTTACAATCACTCGAACCACGCAGTTGTCAAATCCTATAAAAAATTCTATAAAACTCCATCCACCGCAAAAACCTTTTGTCTCATCTGACCGGGTTAAATATACCCCAATGCTATACATTGACCGGGTTAAATATACCCCAGTACTATACATTTGGCCATTCTCAAGCTATTTATGTTTATCAAGCAAAAAGCTCTGAAATTGTAAAAATGTTTTCATAAGTTA